>VYZS01096334.1:18949-54626 GCA_013400695.1 Neodrepanis coruscans | reverse complement strand
GTGGTAAAACCACCACAATAATGAAATCACTTAGCAAAGTGGGCTACATTTGCCTCAGAAATCATTGCCATAAAGCATAAAATGCAATTCATTTTTTTAAACCATGCATAATATAAAAAAGAGCAAAGGAGCTGGACAATATTTCAAATTCCCATCAATTTCATTTGACTTCATCTGAACTTCTATTCTTCTTAAGATACTAATGTCTAATGAGAAAATACATGCAGTCGGTGCAATCCACAGACAGGCATTGATTTCCTCAGAAATACAAAAATCTAAGATGGATCACCAGAATTCTACAGTAAAGTTGCATATTAAATGACCAATTAAGTTACTCTTCTGTATCAGAGAAAGGTAATCTCTGTCCAACTGAAAATATGCCTCTCACAGTGCAATTCCATGGAAAATATTTTTCTTCATTTCACTTCACAGAAGTGAAGTTTACAACCCAGAATTTGATGTTTGATATTGGTCATATAATTTGTCTGCTGTAAAGCTGTTAATAGTAGTGGAATTATGTAATCCTTTAGGTCTTCCAAACCTTACTTTTTATGACACGCCACTAGAACTGAATTCTAGGAAAATTATTTCCTTTCATTTGTTTCAAAGATATTCGAATTGCTCCTGCTTGTGAGGATAGCTTTCTTTTTTGAGAACCCGAAGCAAGAATTTCTCATCACTCTTTTTGACTGGGTGAAGTAGAATGAACTGTTGGCAATAACCACTCCTAGATTTCTGCTTCTTTGTTTAGGTTCATTGCTATCTCTGGAAAAAGGGGTTTTTCTTCCTATATGGAAGTTAAATTTTACCTAATATTTTGTTCATTGAAGTGAATAAATTAAGTAAGAATGAAGTAAGACTTTCTAGTTTTTTCTAGTTTTATGTATCTAGTGATACATAATGACCACATCTTCAATTCAGCCTCAAAATCACCAAAAGATCATACAAGAGCAATTAATCCCTGCATGCTTTAGGCAACCTACATTTTGAAAAACAGCTAGGCCTTAAAATATTTGACTCCTAGCCAGTATTTAATTCAGAATAAAAAAATACCTGTCTAGTGTAATAAAAAGGGACTTTTACATTAAAAATGTTGTCAAAACTTCCTAAAACCTCGAATGATATATGCCAGATTTTAATTCCCAATATCATAAATAAAGTCTTCAAATAACTTCAAAGACCAGCTGAGGACTTTTAGCAGAAACTGTGTTGTTGTTCAGATGATGTAATTCTGTTTTTCTGAGTATATATTTCCATTCTGACTAGCCTGAAATGCTTCCCCTCTATACAGGTTATTGCGCATTCACTTGCAACTCCCAAGATCACTCCTTGCTGGATTTTGAAAGTGATGCTCCCTGGTGACACCTTTACAGCAACCAGGAAAGACTCCTGTTTTAAGGAATGTATTACATGTCTTTGTCAGAAGCTTTCCAGTTTTGGAGCTGAGATCCCTCACACTTTGAGATGAACACCATCTGGTCCTGACAGTTCACTAGAACTAAGATTTCCAAATCATTCCTTGAATTCCTCCCTTGAGGTTTTTCCCCTTCTTAACAACATCCTAAGGACTAAGGTTTCTCTTGGGTGAAATCTCCTTGGGATGAGAATTTCAACTAGAAATTCAACTAGAATTTCAACATATATAGCCTAGTTTAACTGCTTCAGGCAATTAGTTTTTCTTCAGTCTTGTCATGTGTCTTTAAACTTCCTTTTCCCATTCATTTCTCTGTACCTTGAGGTCCATAGAAGCAAGTGCAATCCTTCTCTTTCAGACACAAGCTAATACTTCTTGTGTGGTAGGAGTAGTAGTCGGTTTACCTTTTCTGTAATTGAGAGGAAGATCTTTACGTATGAGCTTAGAAGATAGAGTGGAATTTTTCAGCATGCTTGGAGAGAGGAGATACTTTATAACTGGAAAAACACAGATAGACAAAAGCTTGTACAGACAGAAAAAAATCTAAGAGCCTAAAAGAACTTAATAGGGTCACTGTGATCAGCTGATTTAACTCGCAGCAAAAACTGAGCTACTTTCTGCTTCCCAAGTTTACTTCTGGATGCATATTTAGGTTGGGATAACAAAGTTCAGAAAACTGTCCCACAGTATGCTCCCTTTTAGTCCACACACTGCACCCTAGAGTAAAGGAGTTGCTTACAGTAATGTAAGTAGTATTATAGACGATAAATATTCTCGATGTACATCCTGTAGCACAGCAAAACAAAAATTAGAAGACCAGAAAGAATGAAAATAAAAAGAGGCAGAATCTGAAGAGAGCCAGCATTGCAGAAAGAAGAACATGGCTAGCAAATGGTTGCATATAAAAAAATCCTTATCATTAAAGGAGACAAAAATATTGGTGACCAGGCCAGAAGGAAAGGAACTGGTGTGGTGGAGGGTAACTGAAGCAGGATTACTGCATGTATATGGGTGCATCTCTCTCCTCCTTCACATTTAAGAACTCAATTTTTCTCCACATTTACTTCTTTTCATCCTTTTCCTTTCAGTACAATGAATCATATACAATATTCACAAGATAATTTTCAAAGTTATTGAGTTAAATGAACAATCTAAAGATTATCAAACCCTGACAGAAAAATTAGAGGCAAGCTAATAAAATGAAAGACAAATACCAAAGTTATAATGGAAACACAGAACTCTCTGTGTGATAGTACTTTTCCATAAAGAAAGCATTTTAGGAGAAAGATAAAGTGCTCTTATAATAGTGGCTGATCTTTTCTACTCTTCAGCTTTTTCCTCAATACACCTGAATTAAATCCACTTAGAGCACACACAAAGTGCTTGTCTTGCTTGAACACCAACAGGACAAAACTACAAGCAGCCCTGGGTTGCAGTTCACGTGTGGCATTGACAGAGTCACGATCCTTCCCAGGAAGCCATATTAGTAATCGTATGGCACGTACCACTAAGGATATTAATAAACTCTAGGAGCTTTTAATTCAACCTCATAATCTCATTTAAGACCAAGGTTAGGTGACACCTATAAAGTGTGCATCACTATTTTATTCTGGATCCCCAGAACATGGTTTTCAGAGCAGTCAAGCACTTGTAAAATTGGGATGGATCATTTTAGAATTGGTGTTCTGATTGATAAACAGCATAGAAAAACAAGGTTGTACATTTCTGGAGGCTGGAGCTGAAATCAATGAATACTTTGTTTTGTTGTTTCTGGTTTTAACCTAAAATGCAATGCAAAATAAAAGGCAGGTTCATGGAGTGAGAGAGAGGTAATCTTGTGCCCTTCCCTCTGTATACTGCATAACATGTTCTGCTTTTTACCCACACCCACAGTTTGAGGGCCAAGGCAGTTGTTCTGGTTATGTGCCACTAAAATCAGATTGTTCCAAAGTGGCCTGCCAGAGGACAAATTTACAGTCTCTAGAAGCCAAGGGCAAAGAATCTCATTTCAGATTAAACCACAAGAACATTTTTCTTTTCTACATGTGTCTGAATCTCATATGAGGGATGCCTCCTCTTGGAGACACTATACACATTGAAAGCAGTAGTTTCACAGCTGAGATGGTGCTGAATGCTCTTTAAGCAATAAGACTTCAATTAAAGTAGTAACAGAGCTTTTGGCTCTTGGAGTAGTACCACGTCAGTAAGCCCAAGGATTCCAGATGTTTATCCAAAGAAATGTCATGGCAACAGCCTCTCTGACACAGCTCCTCTCTGTTGTAGCATGCTTCAGGGGTTGTCATCATGACTTTCTTATTGCTGCCACTCGTCTCTACTGCTGTCTGTAGAGATTTGCAATTTTGGCTGACTTAGCTTCTTCTCAGTACTTCTGAGACTTCATCACAACTCCTTCAGTATTGCTGCTATCCCTGTTCCAGGGCTCTGCATTGTTGCAGACCACAGATAATATGCCACCAACTTGATGAATTATCTCAACACTTCACTATAAATTTCCAGGGAATGGGATGTTTTCAACTGGAAAGTTGGGTGCCAAAGATTTTCATCACCTCAGAAAACCCTTTGCTTACTGGACAAACTTAGTTGCTCATCTGCAACTTAGATACAAGGATGATCCTTTGCTCTGACTTATATAGTTTCTCACATCCCTGACTACCCTTAAACAGGCCACAAATTCCAGATCATAGGCCTGCATCAAAGTGCTCAAAGCCAAAGGAACTTACATAGATGAGAGGCTGGGATAAGCAGAAAAATGTTTTCCACTTCTCTTTTTAATGATCTAACAACCCAACAATACTCACATCTAAAATTGTGGTTCATGCCCACTTCCACAGAAAACTGTGTTACTGCTAACTGATAAAGAATAGCATAGAGTAGAATAGAATAGAATAGAATAGAATAGAATAGAATAGAATAGAATAGAATAGAATAGAATAGACTGTTTCAGTTGGAAGTGAACTACAATGATCATCTAGCCTGACTTCTTGAACACTTCAGGGCTGACCAGAAGTTGAAGCACATTATTAAAATTATTGTCTCAATGTCTCTTAAACTCTGATGGTCTTTGCGCATTCATCATCCCTCTAGGACTACTGGTCCAGTGTTTGACCACTCTCTAAGTAAATAAATGCTTCCCAATGTCCAGTCTGAATCTCCTCTGGCACAGCTTTGTTCCACTCCCACGTGTCCTGTCACTGGGTAGTGGAGAGAAGAGCTCAGCTCCGGCCTCTCTATGTGCCCTCCTCAGGAAGTCGTAGAGAACAAAGGGCTACTAGAATCATACTGTGGACAAATTAACATGAATGAGAACTGGAGCAACTTGCTAGAAGTTTTTGAATAAATAGTTTGAGGCACACCTCTTATTCTGGTAGTTTAGTGTCACATTTTGTTTTCAGGGTGGCCTATTTTAGCTATAAGCAGTTCATTTGCTCTAAAGGGGTCAGAGTTTTGCCCAAGATTTCTTCCTGTTGCTAATGCATCAGTGGCTTTTTCATGTGATTTTCCAGTGAGACCTCAGAGGTGCAAATATATGATTCAGACTGGAAAGTGTAAGTTCCAGTAACAGTAACTGATTCATCCTGTGAGCAAACATTTCAGTGAGACTTGGGAATCAAACCTGCAGCAGCTGCAGTAATGAATGTGTATTGGGTTTGCATGGCAAGGTTTTGGTAGTGGGGGGGCTATGGGTGTGACTTCTTAAAAAAGTTACTGGGAGCTTCCCCCATGTCCAACAGATCGAATGCTAGCCAGCTCCAGGATGGACCTGCCACTGATCAAGGCTGCGTCAATAAGAAATGGTGGTAATGCCACTGTGATAACATATTTAAGAAGGGAAAAGAAAAGTTATTGTGCATATGTAATTGTGGCCAAAGAAGAAATGGGTGAGAATATGTGAAAGGAACAACTATGAAAACACCAAGGTCAGTGGAGAAGGAGGAGGAGAAAGTACTCCAGGAACTGAAGTAGAGATTCCCCTGCAGTCTGTAGTGCAGCTGATGATGAAGCAGCTGTGCCCCTGCAGCCCATGGAGTTCCATAAGGCTAGAGAGATCTAACTGCAGCCTGTGGAGGACTCCACACTAGAGCAGATGGATACCTGAAAGAGGCAGGTGAATGCCCAGAGGCAATTATCCCTGGGAAACCTGTGTTGGAGCAGGGTTCTGGCAGGGACCTGCAGAACCATGGAGAGAGGAGCCCACACTGGAGCAGATTTTCTGGTAGGACTTGTTACCCTGTGAGGGAACCATGTTGGAGCAGGCTGTGCCTGAAGGACTGTGTCTCATGGAAAAATGACCCACGTTTGAGCAGTTTGTGAAGAACTAGGGCCTGTGAGAAGGACCCGCATTGGAGAAGTTCATAGAGAACTATCTACTGTGAGAGAGACCCAATGCTGAAGCAGGGGAAGGGCTCCTTTCCCTGAGAAGGAAGCGGCAGCAAAAACGGCCTGTGATGAATTGAACATTGCCCCCCTTCTCCATTTCCCTGTGCTGCTGGAGGAGGGGAGGTAGAATGCAGGAAGGAGAGAAAGGTGCAGGGAATCCTGCTCTGATTTTGTTAGTAATAAATTCAATTAATACCTCCAAATTCAGTCTAGTTTACCTGTGACAGTATTTGATCCCTATTCTCCCTAATTTCTCTTGCCTATCCAGTTGTGGAGGTGAGTGAAAGGGTGGCTATGGTGGGCATTTGGCATCCAGCCAGGGTCAACCCACCACAGGATGCCATATTTTTGGGTTCTGTTGACGAGGTTTTCTTTTGCAGTCTCACAATTGCAAATAAATTTTCAAATAAAACATTTTTGGGCAGATTTTTACAGTCACTTTCTCAGAAAGCTCAAACTGGTATCAAACTGGATGGAGTTGGGAAGCGGGATAGGGAAGGGAATCAACCCACTGATTGTATCCTGTGTATTTCTGGTCATCTTCCCATCTAGTGAACCTTCAATGAGACTCCTTTGGCTCTGCTCTACAGGTCATTTCCTGTATTATGAAGCTGAGAACACCTAGAAGCTTAACATGCTATTGGGGCATGCTTCTGTGGGCTTTCATAGACTACCTATGAAACAGACATGTAGACAAGAGGAAAGCAAATCACTAACCCCAAGGCCTCCTCATTAGAAATTATCAGATAGAAAATGGGCACAATTGTTTTGTCTGTAAGCTCTCCCATAACCATTCAAAACAGACTTTTTCAAATAACAAGGAAACAGTTTCTTAGCCATGAAGTGTCAGTTCCTCAGCAATTCTGCCCACTTCTTTTCTATTATTCCACTGAAGGCTTAAAATAACCTCTATGAAGACCATAGTACAAAACCAAAAGTTAAACAAGCATCCATCAAAACAAACACCTGAAAGATGAATGGCTAAAGCTGACAACTGAGGTTTGATGCTTAAGCAATGTCAAATTACTTCAGCTTTTACCCAACTTCTCTTGGATAGTGGTGTTGCAGCTCAAAAATGAGGGGCCCGGGAAGACTAGTAGGCAGATCAAAAGCAGTGCTGAACTCTCAGGAAAGCTGGTGGGATATCACTGATAGGAATGAGATGGGCTGCATGCCTTCTGTACAAACTTGAGGAAAGGAGTGTTGTAGTCATGAAAATAAGCTGTTTTTTCTCTTACTTTTGCTAATACATAGCCTTTAAATCCAGGGCATCTTTTTAGGGAATAGATAGAAAGGTACAGTTAGTGGTTCCAAGGGCAATTCAGACTTATTTCTTCTTGTAGTTAGCTCCTATCCATAGAACTGAACAACCTAAAATAAAGGGATGCATTAAAAATTTTGGATAACAGGAGAAACACACAATTTTTGAAAAAAAGCTTGTTCAAAAAAAGAGGTTAAATTAATTCATTAATTCCCCAGTTTTCTTGAAACCTCTATTTTCAGCTCCTTTTAACTCATTCAACCCATTTATCTACCCAAACACAGAGAGATATATCTGTTCTCCACCATATTTGTAAAATATAATATTTTCATGTCTACTCTTAGAGAAGACATATCTTTTTCCAGCTTATTTTCCTGAAAGCTATGTTAATTCTTTCAGTCTTCTTAAACATGCTAGTAACATCACCATTTTATCCTAATTACTATTTCAGTGGGAGTCACCAAGTTGCTATCTTCTTTGATTGTGTTGTTTATATGCAAATACAAATTAAACCATAATTCATTAGTTCTCTACAACAGTATGTGCATCTAGCTCTTGTACAAAGAAAGGATTAACAGATACAGTATTCAAGTAGTACTTTACCAGAAACCAGAATGGTGGGGCAGAATGACGATGATATACAGGACTGTAGCTACACTCCTGGGATGGTACAAAATCTGCTGGAATATGAGAAAAGTTAAGGTCACTCTGTGGAACAAGTTGACTCAATCCATATTACTGTGAGTGATGGGAACATTTTAGTAAGTGCTCTTTTAAAGTTATAAAAATTTTCAGATTTATCTCAATTTGGTTTCATGAAAACTGAAACCTGCAAAGCTTTAAAAAAGCTTTATTTCTCCCTGAGACACAAAAAAGCTTAAAGACCACCTAAGAACCTGAGACTTTTTGAAGGTGTGGCTCTATTTTTCGCTTTACCTAGTATGTAATACTTATTTCCTATGCCAAAGTTTCACCTCCACTAAATAATATTGTGTCTGTCTGTGAGTTTTATGCTGCTTCTCTAAAATGGATGAATCAAATATTTTTTTGGTTGTAAGGGACATCAGAATTAATGTGCCTCACCAGCTCTGGAGGCTTTTTGGCAAGGAATACATTTTCCTCAGCTATGAAGAAATTCTGCATATCTTTTGTAATATCCCTTCATCCATTCCCAGTGGTGGGAAGTTCCTTCAGGAGCACATAGACTACTAATTCATCCTTTGATTGAAACTGAGACTTGACAGCTTTGGAAGGCTTGACTTCTTTCTTCCTTTCTTCTTCATTCTAAAGCTTAAACTTAAAACATAAAATCATGAGTGGGGGTGTGTGTGTGTGTGTGTGTGAAAAAATCCCAAATGCCAACATCCTGCTCTTCTCTACCCTCAGCTTCATCAATCTATACATGCACACAATCCTGTATTTTTAAGGTCCAGATTGTAACTGATACTATTTGAATCACACAGATGCAGTCAGGGCTGTAGGCCCTTACCAACTCACAAAGCTGATGAGTAAATGGAAAATAAGGAAACTTTGTAATTATTTTTTTATATTTATTTCGTATGTTTGTTTTAGATAGTGAAATCCATCAGATGATCTTTATGTTCTTTTGTTGTCCCAGAATTCCGTGTGCACTTTTGTTATTCAAAAGCCGTCTGAAAAGCCTTTATGTATCTGCTTTTTAACCTGCTTTCTTGAGGAAAAAAGTTTCTTCAGTCAAATTGTTTGTTAGCCCCTTCTCCTGATACTGTTTTAATCCTGTTACTCAATCTCAATCAGAAAGGTAAAACAGGTGAGCTCCTGAAGATGTGAAAATTCTGCAAGTTCTGTGAAATTCAGGCATATTTATGTCTGTAATAAGACTGGTAAAATTCAGCTATTTACAGAATTAATCAACATACACATATACATAGAGTAAAAATGTAGGAGGAACACCAGGAAGAACTATTGTTTACACATGTACCTGCACAGAAAGCCTGGAGAAAAAGAGAGATTAATGGGTAGAGATGAAAAAAAAAGAGATATTGAGGAAAGTGGCATTCAAGACTCTAGAAGGCTACAAAATGTAGCAATGAGAGATGGCCATGAAGCCTCAAGGGAGAGAAAAGGGTGTTCCAGAGGGCAGAAAGTTATATATTACTCAGGACCTAAAATAGGATATCAAGCTTCATGGAAGTCACAGAAAGAGAGATTGATGTGCCACATGTTATCATTATTTCTGACATACTCTTGTTATAAGAACATAGCTGAGCTGCACTAAGTGACCAAGTTTCTGGGTATTGCTACATCCTATGCAATTCTGTCACAGGCCAACTAATCGGTCAACTGATGTCTCTGTGGCTTGAGCAGGCATCCATCCAGGACAAACATCATGTTGGGTAGGTGTTCCCGAGTGTCAGTGGGAAAAATTCCCACTTTCTTTTCTGGTAAGGTCTGAAGGAAAATCAGTAGTGCAAATCACTTTTTGCTGAGAACTTGCGAAAATGTACAAGTGGTATGAAACATTAAAAAAACAGAATGGTGAGTCACTTTGACCAAATATCAGTGACTGCAAAAGATCCTTTTGTTTTCAAGAGCCCAGCAAATCACAGAATCATTTAGATTGGAAACAACCTCCAAGATCATTGAGTCCAAGGACTGACTGATCATCACCTTGTCAGCTAGACAATAGCATTACGTGCCACATCCAATTTTTCTTGAACAGTTCGAGGGATAATTACTCCAACCTGCCTCCTTTTCTCCAGGCTAAACAACCCCAGGTACCTCAGCCGCAACTCTTATGACTTACCCTGTAGACCATTCACTGGTTTCGTTGCCCTTCTTTGGATGTGCTCCAGGACCTCAACATCTTTCCTAAATTGAGAGGGCCAGAACCAGACACAGTACTTAAGGTGTGGCCTCACCAGTGCAGAGTACAGAGGGACAATCATTTCCCTGGTCCGGCTGACCACATTATTTTTGATACAGACCAGGATATCATTGGCCTGCTTGCCTCCTGGGCACACTGCCAGCTCATGTTGAGCCACTGTAGACCAGTGTCCCCGGGTCTTTTTCTGTTGGGCAGCTTTACAGCCACTCTTCCTGCAGCCTATAGCGCTGTGTGGGGTTGATGTGACTGAGCTGCAGAACCTGGTACTTCATCTTATTGAACCTCATACCATTGGCCTCAATCCATTGATCCAATGTCCTTTTTCTGATACCTTTGTGTGGTCACCCTAGTGACCCTAGTCCAAACTGTGTGCGGTTTCCAGGCCGTCTAAAATTCTACAAATGCACCAGAACCATTTTCTTGCCTATTAATAGTACTATTAATAGTGCTATTAGAGGAATACTCTCTATTCTCTCAGGTTTCCTACTTCTTATACACAGAGCTATGCAGGGATGAGTGAACTCAGCAAAAGGTTTGAAAGCTTAAGCAGTTTTTCGAAGTCTTGATGATTCACCCAGGCCTATGCAATCTGTTTGGAGACCACATAAGAGGGATTTTCTCATGAGGCTACTGATACTTCAGGCTTTGACTGGTGGTCAGATATGGGCAGCTTTTGAGGAACTTACCAGAAAAGAAAGTAACATGGGTGCATTTCCAGGTGGGACTGCCAAACTTCCCAAAAATGTTTTGATAATAATAGAAGAATGGTGTTTGTTTTGAAAGCTAAGCCAAGTGTTTATCATGATATACACTTCTGTTGTGGGTTGGAAAATAAAACCGTGTCCCCCACGCCATTCCCCGCCGGGGCTGTCCCGCAGTCCCAGGGCTGTCGCGCCCGTGGAGACCGCGTCGGGAACGGAGCCGCCGGCAGGGCGGTGCTGGGGCTGCCCCGCGCTCGCACAGCACGCGCCAGGAACTGCCGGGGCTGTGGGCGATCGCACCAGGCGAGCCAGCGGCGGCGACAGAGAAGCAGCAGCAGCGCGGAGCTAGGCAGGCCGTACCCGCAGGTGGGGCATGCGGCGGNTGGGGCGGGCCGGCAGGCTGCCACCCAATCACCAGAGAGGCCGGCCCCTTAGACCTATCTGTGCAGGCGCGGGATCGGGTTCTCTTTAAAAACGGAGGAAGGCTGGCCATCTTCCTCTTTGGGCCTCGGATACAGCAGGAGCAACATCGCCTCTCGTTGATTTGTACATTTCTAAAAAAGTATTGTACTCTTACAAACGATTCAGACTAATTAGCAGATAGGGAGTTTGAAAAGCAGATGTTATTTATCTCGCCACAACAACTTCACAAGCACTGCTCTGCTGAGTTGTGGTTTTTCTCTTTCAGGAAACGAAATTTTTGAGGGGCTCTGGCCAGATCAGTGAGCAGATAATGGAACAAGTGCTTTGGAGGCTGGGTGAGGCTGAGGAAACTAGTCTAATAATATTTTTGTGTAGTAGAGTGTACTAATAGAGGAATTTATGTTTTTGTTTGTTAGACCATGAAATGTTAATCACTTCCAGTATTATATTGTCACAGAAGTCGAGTGGAATTATTACAGAATGATAAATTAGTTGTGTTTTTTTTTTCCCCTTGGACAGTATTTACTTCAAATACTCTTGCCACAGCCAGTTTAAGGAATCCACAAATTTCAAGGGAGACTTGCCAAATCTGATCCTGTATCTTTTTGCTAGTTTGCTCACTGGAGCATTTCTCCATTCAGTATTGGGATAATGACTATGACCTAGATTTCACAGAAGGAAGGTTTGCAAGGAGAGGTAGTACCTTACTAGACAGTGATATATCTGAAAATAGGAGGTGAGATTTCAAGGGTACAACCTTGTTATGAAACCAAATTTCACAATATTCCTTCTGTAATTTGAGGGGCAAATTCTCCAGCCACAGTCAGGCAGAGATGTGGGACAGACGCAAAGGTTCTTTTGAGGAGATGGCAGAAGTTGAATCCCCCCCATGTTAGTTGCCAGTGCCCTAACAAAGGGAAAGAGCTGAGGTCCTGGTAAACATCTTGGGTCTTACACTCAGTCAGTGTTCTCAGTCAGCTTGTTTGTACTTCAACTTTCCTTTAAAGTAACCACAAAATTACAAGATACTTCTTCCAGTAGCTTTGTACAGACCTACAAAACTGCACAAGTAGTGCTCTGTCATACTCACCTTTTTTTATCCTAACTACCCACTTACTACAGAAATCCACAAAAGAAACCTTTCATGAGCCAGAGATGCCTGATGATCTGCATGGTGGCCTGTCTCTTTAGCCCAATGTACTGTAAACCCTCTGTTTTCACATCCTGGGCCCTGTTGTTATTGACTCATCTGTAACACCGCTGGTTCTTCCAGTCATTAGCGTGCGGTTCCTTAATAAGCAAGTAAACAATTTTGTCACATTAACAACATGTTTACAGCATACACAGCTTGTAAAAGCACTAGCATTAAGAAAAACAACCTTCTACCAACCCAATGCTTTCAACAGGAAACAAGCTCTGTGGGTTTATTAGAAAGATTTGCAGTGCATTATCTGAGGATTGCTAATTGCAAACTAAACTCAGGACATGAATCAAAACCTCAAGTTACAATTTTCAGTAACAGTGTAAAATGCATTAGGCTTTTCAACAAAGCTTAGCTGCTGCAGCAAGCTAGGAGATACTACCTTACCAAATTTAATTCAGGTTCTTTAATTATAGGTGAGTATTAACAATTCAGCTTCTGACCTTTGCTATAAATATACATATCTATAGCTTCAGTTAGGTGAGACTTGTCTGAATCATAAAGTGGAAGTCCACTCATGCTCCCATTTCAATTAAGAGGGGAAAATGCAGGCTGGCTTTCACCTTGCTAAGTTTAAACTTTGATTTCGTTGGAAAGAAAAAAGTAATTTCAAAGGTTCAGGGGGATTTTCATGCCTCTGTAAAACTTGTGAAGTGTTTTTCATAGCATAATAAAAATCATGATTTTGGAATCCTTTGTGTTGGTCCACTGCAAGAGCTGTGTTTTTTGTCCTACCTAGTGAATTCTAATCTAATCAAGCCCTTTCTAATCAGGCATCTGCACACTTTCTTGCTCAGAAAGCCTCATATTTTTAGGGTTCTGCCCATGGCTTTGTTATAGCAGGTGCATCCATGATAATGACTACTCTGCCAGTATTGTATCTTCCTAATTCTGAGACCTTGAGAAAATGTGAGAAATAAAAAATAGTGTTTAAAATTACAAAATTAAAATTACCTAGGTAAAGAATAATTGTTTCAATGCTTGTGACAGATAAAGAAATGGTAACTCTAAAATCCTCTCTACATTCTTTCTTGAAAAGATCTTTCAACAATATTTTAATTTTTGATCAGAAAGATTGAGGCATATCACTCAAAGTTTTTGTTCTTGGCAGAAATTTGATTGACTGATTTTGATTTGCTACTGATAGGGATCAAGACTCAATTAAAATGCCAAAGGAACACCTTCACTATATTATGGATTTGAAGTGAACTTCCCATTTCTGGCTTCTGCACAGTTAGATGTATGATTTCATGAAAAAAGTCTCAGTGACCTTAAAGTTCATATTTGGACTCAGCTAGGTCTCTTTCAGACTGCAGGATTTATTTTCTTCCTTTTCTAAGCAATTCCTTCCCTCTAGCTACAGCAGCTATTTATTTGTGAGTTACTTTAAATCTTTTCCATTTTATAAGGCACTTCATTTTTGACAGCACTGGAAAAAATGCAGCTTTGCCTTCTAAATTTAGTAGTAGAAGAAAAATAACCTCACCAGATTGTTTGCTGGTCTCTCTGCTTCTATTCTTTGGTTCCAAACTATTCTCCATAAGCTCCTGTCTATCGCCTTTTGTAAATAACATCTGCTTTTCAAACTCCCTATCTGCTAATTAGTCTGAATCGTTTGTAAGAGTACAATACTTTTTTAGAAATGTACAAATCAAATGCTAATGGATAGTAACAAGAATTTCCCACTCACTCAGCAATTACATCAATTTCCCCATTAGAACTGTGTAAAAAAGAAAAAAAAACCCTAGAAAATTTGCTAAGGGTAGGATGGGTAGGAAGCTCTTTTAAAGTTGTGTATTTGTGTTTATGCTGCCAAATACTTTCAATTTTGAAAAATATTTTTCTGGTGATACAAATGTATTAGTTGTCCTTTTCTCTTTTTTAAAATATCAACTGGTTTGGTGATATCTCCCCTCTGCTGTGAAGAGCTTCAACCCATATCCTTTCTTTTTCAAGAGAAGGTCTCAACTCCATGTTGTAAAGCAACACCGGTTCATCTGCTTTCTGTCTCCATGACTATTTAGAAATGTCATACAAAACAAAATAGTATAGATAAGCTCCATCAATAGAGATTATAGGAAGGAAGTCCTGAAGTCCTTTTTTCCTGATTATTAAGGACTTGTCATTAAGACATGGAAGACAAATATAAATCTACTTTGTCTGTGGTAAAACATGGTTTTGAACCAAAAATATTTACCTTCACCAGATAAACTTCCTGAGCTCCAGGATTTCAGTGACAAACTCTAAGTTCCAATAAAACCAGTCCTAATGGTCTTTCATCAGTAGGTTCCTCAGCCAAATTAAGCATACTGAAGGATGAAACACAAACACACTACTTTGATTAAAGCCCAACTAAGTAAAGTTCTCATGAGCCAGCTGGAAATACAAACATGAGACAGAGCCATGTCAGAGGGGATACTGCACAGCTTTGCTCTTGGATGTGTATTTTTTAATGTGTTTTATGAATGATCTGGAGAAACACATGAGTGTTATTGGTAGAAAAAAAATCCAAATATATCCCTAAATCTATCTGTACACCACCTGTTAACAGCCACTAAATAATTGCCAGGAAAAACAGCTACTGTCTCTCCATCACTCTAAAATGTTAGGGAGACAATTACTATTTTAGTAAAATTCTTGAAAGCTGGAACTAACATTAGCAGTTCTGGTCCCTCTTGTGCATTAGTGCTCCTTCTGAAAAAACAGTATCTTTCTGAAGTCCATCCTTGGGGCTTGCAGTTTAATTGCTCCAGAGGCATGTAAGCAATGGTGCCAGACATATATAGAAGCCAACAATAGACAAAGGCATTACTAAGTGTTTAAAAAGAACAGCTCTAATGCTCTTTTGGAAAGGAATTCTTGGGGAAACAAGAAAAGTTGCTAGGTCTGGAGAGACAGAGAATTGTCTTTCCTCACCTCTGACAATTGTAAATGGCTAAAAACCCCTCCAGTATCTCAGTTGCTGCCATCTGATGACTAGCCAGGCCCTCTCACAGAACATTTCACTGATAGGGTTATCCACTGACATCAAAATAAAAGAATGGCCATAAGAATTCAGACCAAGAGTCCGCTTAAATCAGCATCCTAACTCTGATGCTCATGGCCACAAGTGACCACCAAGGGAAAGAAAAGAACAGGGTAGGAACATACACTCCTTTTCCCGAGTGTTTCTCCAAATTTCAACTCTTACTAGTTCAGAAGACTTCCTCTGGTGTGCCTTTAAGCTTTGAAAGGTTTATAGTGGAATACTCTTCCAAGTATTCACCAAGTTCACATGGAACTTGTGCATTTACAAACTCCATTGAGTTCTCCAGGTCTGCTGTGAATCACTTCCCTGAGATGTAAATACAGTGCAAAACAAACATGTCAGAACTAGCTTTAAACCCACCAGTGTGAAAAAAAGTTCAACCACAGCTTGATCTGACCATTTGGTTATTCAGAGAGCTTCCCCAGTCAGTTTTGCAGCTTCTTGGAAGCTCTATAGTACCACAGTGACACTGCTTCCAGATCATAGCTCAGGTCTGTGGGCACCATGCTATGGTTACACTGACTGCAAATACAACTCTTTTTTTTCCCACAGCTTACTCCGTAGCTTACTCCTACAGAGAATTGGTAAAGAATCCCAAATGCTGGGGCACACTTCATTGTGGTGGAAGTCCCACAGTGACGTAAGAATGAGAATCAGTGATCTGCTAACACTGAATGAGCAAGAAGCAGGAGTTAAATTCCTGTCACATCTTCCCCAGATACTGGTGGTATATTTGAAAGCAAAGTTTGACACTGAATTAGAAACCATCCAACTGCAGAGTAGCACAGAGTCTATTATTTCTTATGGATCCCATTTTGTGTCTCTCTCAGTCAGAGCAGCTTGAATTAGATCATGTCTTTGCTCACAAAACTTTCAAGCTGAGTCACTTATCAATTTCACCCAAACTGTGCTATTTCCATCCCCCTTTGTCATGTTTATGGTTACTATTAAATGTTCATATGAAGCTCAGGAAGTAAAAAGTGCCGTCTAACTACTAAATGCTGTCATTTATGCTGTTCCTAAAATCTCCAAGGCAGGAAGCATGAGTACAGGAGGCAGTTTGCAACATTACAGTGGTCTGAGGGGCAGTTACATGATTTGCTAACATAGTCAAAGGCAGAATTTCACCCCATACCTGCTGCATATTTATGGCTACACAGACAGTCCTTTAATGAAAGCCATGCCACTGAAAAGGCTGCCAAGAGGCCCAGTGTCATGCTGCCTGTGCCAGCTGCAGGCATACAGGTAGCTCCTAGTGCCACTGCTGGATCCCTTCTGGCTCCCATTGCTTCGCTGGAAGCACACCTTCGGTACCTTAGCCAGCACCACTTGGCACACAGAGCATATATTTATGGTGTCATATAAATGATGTATAGGAACATGGACCTTATTAGTTCAAGAAAGAATGAAAGATTTCTGTGCACTGTGGTCTATTAAGTAATAGTAATGGATCTCAATTACTTGGAAGACCTTTAATTAATTTCTATATGGTCAATGCCTGAGTTAAGAGGTCATTCAAGAGATTAACTCCTGGTCCCTCACTGTTGCTCAACTTGTCAGTGCCAATTTCTATGAGCCAGGAAACATTGCAGGAATCAAACACCTAAAGAGAAAAAAAGAAATCTAAACTATGTATTTTCATTCCCTTCCTCCTTCTTCCCTCACTAGTTGACACGAGATACTGTAATGTAAAAGGATAATGGAGAAGAGAAAAAAAAAATTGCTGTCTACAAGATGCCTTCCTCACTCTGGCATAATCCTCCTGATCTATTTAAATTGCTTCCCTTCTTAGATTCCCTGTTCATTTGGCTGCTCATTCGTTTTGAATGTCTTTCTGAACTGTTCTCTGCTGCTGCCTGAAGAGTTCTAAGTCATACTCATAAGTTAGATATTTCCTGACATTCCTATACCTAAAACCAAACTTTTCCTATAGTTTTCTGAAAAATCTAAACTCTTGTCTGCTACCAAGCTTGGACTACAGGGCAAGCTGTACTCTGAATCTCTTCGTATGCACTTTTTGTTAGAGAAGCATACATCAACAGAGATGACAAGTGAAACAGTTTCAAATGGCACATTTTCATTCTTCATTACTAAAGTACTTACACTCTGCTTCTACATATATATTACTCTAGCCAGGGTATATCTGTAATATATACTTACACTGTAAGCACCAGGACTATAATTTTTAAACAGTGGTTGAAATCCTCAGTCACCAATATGGTTTTGGCAGCATACTGCCTTTCATTTTTCATATCACTAACTCTGATTTAAATGCTTTCAATTTTAAAACCTGTTTTCTCATGATTTCAGTAGTTACACCTCAGACATCTCCTGGATCATCTGAATTGTGGAATGAAGTCTCATCAAGAGCCAGAAAATCTGTTTAGATGCACAATGTAAAAATGAGATCTAAAAACTGCTCAGCTAATAAAAATAGATATACTGAGAGTTACATTAAGCTCAGATTCCCCTATTCCTAACTGAATCTCTAATCACAGTGAAGTTCTGATACCTGTTGTCACATAATATTCCTTAAAGGACAACTCAGGAATGTGGCAACAACAAATAGCTGAAGTTTCTAGACTAAGACTGCTATAACTGGGTTTCTGAGTCTGTGCTGACCTCGTAAGATACAGACTAGCAACCCCATGACTTCCAACAGATCATTTGGATAGAATAATCTTTGATTTTGCAAATGCCTCTTAAGATCAGTTCATCCTAGGCCGTAGATACCAGCTTGTAAGCCACAGATCACAGCTTGTAAACCATCTCAAGGGACACAGGCCTTGCTGACCACAAAGCACACGCATACTTTGGTCAGTAGTTCAGGAAATTAACTGCCTTTTTTTTCATATCCCAGCTGCTGCATTAGGATCTCCATTTTCTCTGTCAGTCAAGCATAGCCTCAACTCCTACATCTTTGGTTCACAAAATCAACGCACTGAAAACAACCCAAACCAGTGAGCCACTTAAACTTTTGACTGGTGCATGTAAACAAGTCAATACTGGGTATCTCCATTAGGATTCCGCACCAGATTCTGCGAAGCTATTGCAGTGGAGCAAATATGGATGCTGAGAGAATCACAGTCTCGCACAGATACCAGCTCATCAAATTCCCAACAAAAGCACTTTTCAGACTAGCAGGATAGTGGCAAGAGGGCACAGAGCAGTTTAGGATCATGGTAAAGTGATTTGGATTTTGTGTTTTTCTGTTTGCTTATTTTTAAAATGTTAAATATATTTTTTTAAGAACAGCTTTATTACAAGGCCTAGATTTAGTCTACTTTACAATTGGTATTGCTTACTGGCTTGAAATGTTTGCTTTGTTATATTCCAAAACCTCATAGCTATACCTTTTAAGGGGAAAAAAAAGAGGATAATTTTATCTGTCTTCTGGCCAAGTTTGAAGGCTGGGTCTTTTTTTAAGTCACTACAGTACAGAGCTTGACTGGAAAGACAAAATGTAAGGAAAACAACTGCTGAAAAGATTTTCTAAGGCAGAATTGAGAACAAGAAAAATCCACTCAGTTGCTGTTCTTAATGTGGTGCCTGGTGAGTCAGCATATTTAGAAGTCGTTCTAGGTTACGGCAGCTTGTCTACTTTTACGTTTTGATCTTGCTTTGATTCCGCTTCTTTAGATATAAATACTGTAAACTTGAAAGTCAACCTGAGGTCAGGCTCTGATGACAGCAGTATATAACTTATGGAAGAATAACAAAGTAATGAGTTACAGTACTGTGAGACATAAGCTGAGAGTTTAGATGGTTGTGCTCCTGCTCCCTCTACCTCCTTAAAGGCTAAAAAAAGGGCAAGACCTTGGAGAGCAGAAGTCACAACTCCGAACTGAAAGCTGATAAAAGCACAGTGTGGAATGCAGAATAAAAATCTATTGTCCCTACTAGAATGTTCAATGAGGATTTGTAACTCAAGGAACAAGAAACACTGGTTTTGGAATGACAAAACCTAATAAGCTTCAACAGAAGGGAAGAGAAACTGAATAGTCATTTCTTGCCCTGAAAATATTAGAAAAGAAATCAGATCCATTCATTTCGAAGCAACTACTACTGTAAAGGAGCTGGGGATTTGCCTGTTTTTTGTTAGGTTTTTTTTTTGGAAAACCCAAGTCACGTTAATCAATCCCAGCTATGATACAGAAAAAAATACATTAAACTCTTTCCATATGGTACTCTCTATAAACAGCAATATTTTTGAAACAAATTTCATATAAAGAATTTCAGAGAGTAAGCTGAATAATGTGAAGTTATTTTCTAAAAAACACTTTTCAGAATTATTTAAAACATATGGAGAAACTGGTCTTATGGTTAAACAAGATTCTTGAATCTGAGATTCAGCTTTATGCCTGAAATGGGTCTTGGTAGATATTCAAATAATTTTACTTTGCCTACTTCACCATTTCTGACTATGAGCTACAGACTCTTAGAGCAATTTTTTTCTTTGAGATTAACCATAACTGGAGCAGATAACGAAAAATTCCCAGTTCTGAAATGTCTGAGGAAGTGGACAATTCAAAACAAAGCTTTGATGGCCTAAAGGGTACATTTATAGTTTGGTTGTTATAAAAAGTACTGTCAAAATCTAATTATCACTCTTATTTGTTCAGACAAAATTTGTAGTTGACAAATCACATTTCATATATACTTGTCAAGTTTGCCTAACACCAGCAGTATTTAAAGGTGTGCTTAATACCCAGTCAGATATACCATATCTTCAAGTCCTCCCTGATAATACTTCTAGAATTTTGCATATATGTTCTGCAGCCAAAGGAAAATATCAATACGGTGATTATTCAATGACCTTAAGTCACAGGGCTCGGGTTGAGAAAGCTTTGAGGTTTGAGTTCTTCCTGCTTCAGGAATTAAACTCCCTTGAGTTCATAAATAACTGAGGTAGCCAGCAGGTTTATACAATATTTATCTTATTTAAATTAATCAGAAGTACAATTTCTTTAAAATCTCCATATTTCCTTGTGCTCGAAGTCCGACAACAAACAGGTTTGCCTCCCTCACGCTTGTGCACACAGTTCAGAAGACCACTGTGAAAAACAGAACCTCTCGTAGCAGTTGCTGTGGACCACATGGAGACACATCCCCTGGACCAGCTAGATGGCTCTGCTCTTTGTCTCTGGCTGCTGCCTGTGAAATGAGAGATCAGAACTTTTTTCATGCTGCTATTCCAGATAGGCCATTACTGTAGTTGCTATCAAGGAAATGTTGTAGTCTCATGTGGGAAAGGAAATAAATAATTTTGAATGGCTGTGAAATATCCAGAAGACAATTTGTCTATTAAGAAATGAGGTGTGCTGTGAGCCACATGTAAGCAGATTTTGTTTGATTGCTTATGCACTGTTAAGGATCTTTCTTACTCTAAAAGGAGATGCCATCACTAAGAATAGACTACATTTCCTTTTTTTATATCAGGCTGTAAAACAGTTAATCAGCTTATACCAAAGGGCAGACACTTCACCATGCTGGGCAACCTGCCCCAGTTCAGATTTGAAAGCTCAAGTTCTAAATACAGTCTGTATGTGGTAATGTTTAAGGTTTATCACATTTCAAATGCTTCCTTTCTTCTATTAGTGTTCTTATACACATACATCCTTCAGTTTTGTGTTCAAATGGCCTATTTGGACTTTTCTGGAATTTACTGATGTAACTAAGCCACCATTAGGATAAACCAAAACAATCTGAACAATACACTGGTTTGAGAGAGCTGAGATTTGTTACTTTTGGCATCATGAATTGCCAGAGATGCCTCCAACAAGTGCAAAGAGCCTCTCAAAAGCAGCTGAGTGCTTAAGGTGTTCATATTGCCCCTGCTCCAGGGATCTGCATGTAGTTACAGGAAGTAACTACAGGCAATAGGAAAGACTCAGGAAGGGACTAGGAAGGGTCTAGGAGAAGTGCAATAGCCAAGAAGGCCCTGAAATAACCAGCAACAGTTTGCCACAGTCTGCACTAACTCAGGATCACAGAAAAAGGGGAAACAGGAGACCAAGACACAAAAAAGTCCTACACAATTGCTGCTCTGACAGGAAGTTAAAAGTCAGAGTGAATACAGAAGGACCCAAAACAAGGTTAAGACTTTGGAGAATTTTGCAGAGTCACAAGTCTCACATCTGCAGCGGACACTGGGCTAACATGCACAACTTCCCTTCCCCCTTTTCTCCCCTGGCCAAATGTCCAAATTTAAGCAGCATTTTCTCCTGTCACTGTTGAGAAACACCATAGACAGAAAGGAAAAACAGCTTCAGCTGTAAAATTCCCTCCTTAGTCATAGGTATGAGAAAATGCTTCCCTGTAGACAGGAAAAGTGAACACCCATTCTCCTCCCTTTCATCTCCTCTGGGGAGACTGGGTTCAGTTAATGGAAATATCAGGGGAGTGTCTTAGAATTTAAATGGCATGTTATTACAGGGAATTGGGAAAAAAATAGATTGCACAAATTTTCTCACTGCTTGTATTGTTTTAACTTTTGGTTTCAACATGTATGCACTCCATAGCTCTAAGGAGATATCCAGTATCCGGAAGCCCTAATTATCAATCCTGTATGCTCCCAGCATCTCTGTATATGTACATAAAATTAAATTGCCAATATCCACTGGGCCAAATTCTTCCCTTGTTCCCACTGGTACAACTGTTTCTGTCTTAAAAGTAACTGGGATCCATGTTCAATTTTCTCTGCATTCATGTAAAATTTTATGTTTTTCTTAAGCACACATTTTATCATCAGGTCTCTTACATCTGCTCATACAGACTCATACAAAAAGTCTCTCTTCAGGTCATTCTATAAACAAACTAATGAGACGAATGCAAATAACAGCAGCCATTCCTTCTACCAGAGACTTCTCAATGCGAAGGACTGTACATGCAGAATGCATATGTAGAGTTGTTTCCAAATCAAAACTCCAGGTTTTTTTTATTTAAATAAAATATTCACATTTCTTCCAAAAGGCGCACCACTTAAAAGTTGCCTTTTACTTTGACTATACTCACATATAGATATTTTTTTAATTTAAAATTTAGTGACTAGTGGTAGACCTTTGATGGTATTAATTGGCTTTCTTCACAGCAGCAACCTGGGGTCAGGTCTGACTGTATTCCTGAACCAGGTACACACCACTTACAACAGCTGGCCTACAGTACCTAGCCATATGACTAGCATATACCAGTTTTCATAGCCAAGCACTGTCTAATGATCTCTGAATCTCTCATAGCAAGGTCTGTGACTGTCCTTGGTTGTGCCTCACACTGAATTTTCCTGTACACTGCATTGCAAAGCTGCAAAGCAACAGTCTGTGACTTCACTGAGCTTTCACCAGAGGTAAAAAACTGCAGCAGGGAAGATGATATTTGGGATGATTCAGTTGAGGTGCAGTATGTTCTCATTTGTTCTTCAGCGATGACATCCACTTATTGCCATTCATTCAGAGATGCAGATACTGATGCTAATGAGATGCCCTCAGCAATGTGATTCCCTTTCTTCAGCAGAAAAGTAACTTTTCACCTAAATGTTTGTTTGTTTTACAGAGTGTTGGAAATAGCAGGAAATATTTTTTTCACCTTTTTTGTCTTATAAATCTGAACAGCATGTAAAAGCAAGTACCAAACAGGCAATTAATGAAATTCTTTGGAAGAACTACAGCAACAGCATAACCTTTTTATGAGCCATGTTTTTTTAATCTGGCTACTTAACTTTCTGATTCTTTAGCCTCCCTTCATTCTTTTACTTTTAATATATTGTTCATGAAATACTGGAATTAATTACCTCCACAGCTATATTCATCAAAGCACTCCTGCTTCTATGGAAGGTAGGGATGAAAAGTTTAGAAAATTTAAGGAAAAAGTGCACCCATTGGATTCTTAAAAACAGGCTAAATGTTCACAAGATAAAATAAATAAAACAATCACATTTCCTTCAAAATATATTTTCTCCCAACTGATGTCTCTAAGTGGTGCTAGTATTACCCATCTTGATGATGGACATATTTTCAAGAGCATTTTTCTGCTAACAAATAGACATTCTGAGAGGTAACCATATGTTTAAGTGCTCTACAGAGCCATAGTCTGAAAGACGAAAGGTTCTTATGGAAAGTGTGCCAAGACAAAATCCTGGCCCACAGAAGCCAATAAGAATTTTGCTTTTGATTTTAATGAAGCCAGAATTTCACTCAAGAGAACCCCAGAAGGGTCAACCTATTCAGAGAAAAAAATGTATCCAGATGTCTCACAGCATTATGGGCTCTAAAGCAGAAATTGCTATAGCACTGTGAAAACTTTTCTCACTCACTTTACTGCAGGAAATAGAATGCCATATTTTTAGCAATATTTTTTCTAATAAAAGTAATACAAAATAATGTATTGAAGAAAAAATGTATGACTATTTTATTGTGAGAATTACAAATTCCTGTTGTGTCTTACAGAAGTTTAATTTTTCTTCAGAAAGTTAAACATCTTTTATATATATATTCATACACATATACATCTATATTTACTTCTACCTTATGGATTTTTATCAGAATAAAAAGAGAACAGTGAAAGTCTGGACTGATAATAACGGTGGTATTTCGGTTTTGTTGTTTGTATTTTTTTTTCCTAAATGGGTAGGTGATAGAAGATTCACTAGTATTCATGTTTGCAAGGCTAGTCGGAGATATGAATGGCCATTTTCACTCAGATCTCTTAACTACTTGAAAAATGGACACACGTTTTTGGTTAAGACCAAGTTATACACTCTTTTCGGAAGCCAGGAGAATTTTAATCACTGTTGCATTCAGTCTCTTTTTGTCATCCCAGTCTCTTCCAGACACTGCTTTTTTGTGGTGTTCAGGCAGTATCCTGCTGGGATGCTGACATTCTGGAATAACTTTGCTTAGAAGTATACACAAGGAGAACGCAATTCCTGCCACTGCTCTCACCAGTTGTAAAGCAAACAAAAAGTGTCCTCAAAATGTTCCATCCTATGCAAAATTTGGAAAAGTTAGTCGAGGAAACTTCTTGTATTCAATGCAGCTTGTATTTCAGTTAGTGTCTCTGAGTGTCCCCTGCCTGATAGGAATGTATATTGAAATAGGGTGCAGCAACCTCATCATTACTACCCAGCCTCAAGCTCCTCTGGCAGCGCAATCTGTCACTGTCGGTCTACACGGAGAGGCCAACAACAAACCACATAGTAAGTAATCAACCCACAAATACTTCTACATCCTTTTCCACTGTAATTGCAAACCTTTGAGCTTGAAACTGATCTCAGTTACATCAGTATAAATCCATAAATCCTGACTAATGCCACCAAACTATGCAATTCCCAGTAATTATTTTAGGGGAAATGAAACTAGATTCCAGCTCGATGAGTCCTAAAAGCCAGATGAGACTTATTACAGTCATATCATTTCATTTTATGAGCCAAAACCCAAGTGAGCAGCAATGCTAACTGACCCTCAGTGTACACTCTCATCACAAGTAAATTACACAAAATTACTATTAACTTTTTCATTAGTGTTGCAAAGAACTATTAAATTTTTTTTATTTGGAATCATCTAGGTTCAACTACTGTGTAATTACCAGAAATAAGTGTTGTTTTTGCCAACTGTTGGTTATGCAATGACCAAAGCAACACTCCCTAGATCTGTTCTTGTATCTAGAACACTAAGGGGCTGAGAAGCCCTTTGATTCCAGATCAAAAGATATGGCTATATAATTTAGTCACTACAACACCCATGAAAAGTACTCTGGAAAGAAGTTCAGTTCCTCAGTACCAAAGCAACTCTGACAAAAAGCAGAAATATATTTGAAATAAGCTTCACATTTTAATTGGTCTGTCCTAGGCTTGATAAAAACTTTCACCACCTTAGCAACATTACCAGAAGTTCCAGGGGGCAAATGTGCAAAATTGTCAGGTGCATCTAGGCACTGAACTGTAGCAAGCAAAGTAACAGCAGCACTGAGGAATTGGGCTGGTCCCAGTTCTGAGCAGGTTGGAAAAAAAAGTGAATGAAGAAGCCAGCTAGTAGCAGCATCACCCTTTCTCCTGCAGGATGATAAGAACCTCTGAAAGGTTTGTTGTCTTCTTCCTCCTGTCTATTCAGAAAAACAACTATCTTATCCAGGCACGCCAGTTATCCAGAAAAAGGAATCCTGGAGAAAAGCTACAAGGTTTTATCCAACTATGAAGCACAGATCTGACTCTTGGCAAAACAACTGCTTAGAATGCGCTTAAACATGAGATTCTCTGAGATGAATGTGTCAAGGGCAATTGCTCCGTTCCTCAAGGCAACCTTGTTTCAAGCAACCTATCACGAGATAGATGGAGTTGAAACCCTGTTCCTATTTATGGTCTGTTTTGAATTAACACTGCTGTGCTTTCAGGCTGTGATTCTTTTATTTTTTGAGGTGGAATTTCAGTTCTAGATCAAGAACCATAAAAACTAACCACACATGCAATCTACAAGGCTCACCCATCTATGTTTCCTTCTTTCGTGCAAGGATCCCCAGACATTCTGTTGAAAAAGAAACACATTTTAAATGCAACAGAGAGAATGATTCGCACAATAGGAAAAAAACAAACAAACAAAAAAAGTCCAACCGTATAGCTGTGGATACCTGCCTATATTATCTAAGGCTCTGGCAAGAACCTTGAACACCAGCATATGAGTAGTTTAGAGGACAGATTCCTCCATTCAAGTCTCTGTTTCTCCCTCAATCTTTAGACCTTCTCATAGCGGTCCTCTCAAATTTAGTAAACAAAAGTAGAAACATCCAAAATAAAACAAAGCCTTCATTATTCCCCTGTTTTTTTTACACGAGGGTAGCAATTAGTTTACAGCCTGTTTCAGTGAACTCCTGTGTGGCTTGTGTAACAAACGAGGTCCCTTCAATTAGATTGTCATTGCCAGCAGTGGCTTAATTGTCAGTCATAATTTATTTTGGTTCCAAATATATCACTAGAATTATTTTATCCATGGAGCTTGTCTCGTGCTTTCAAGTTTCAGAGAAAATAACTGTTTGATGTATGTTATTGGTACACTAAGAAGTAAGGCTCAGATTTCTTTTCTAAGTACTTAAGTTCCTGGCTCCCATTGAAATTGATGGAAACCTTCAGAGACCTTGGGCTTGAGAAACATTCAGTGACCTGGGGCTTGTACTTTTTGTCTCCCTACTGCTTTGGACACATGTTTAACCCATTGATATCCCAACTACTACAAGAAGCCAGAAAACCAGCACAGAACTGAGTCACCATTAAAGCAAGAGCAGTCCAATGAGTTTGTCAAGTCACATCAAGAGAGTGATGAAGAAGAAATATTTATTTATTTATTCTGATAAAAGCTACAGCTATTAATAGTATATCTGAAAACTCTTTCTTTTCTGGAATTCATATCCATATGGATTAGTGTTGTTGGAAGTGCACCATACAGTAATAAGTGGCAGAGTATAAGAGTTGATGCAGGAGATTTACCAAGAGGATGTCATTGTAAGTGACATAATTTTTGTACTAGTACTAGCAAGCACCATCCATCTGGGAAGAAGAGGGGAAGATAACTACACCAGATCTCACAATGGAACCATCCCTATGTGATTTCTGGTACCTGTACTCTCCATGCACAAGCTAGAGAAACACACCTGTTGCACTCAGAAATCTTATATAGACCTGAACATGTCACAGATTGGTAATGCAGTAAAAATATTTAGAAATTAATGTTGAATTTTTCTTACAATGTCTGGATATGAATTAAAACAAAACTAGTAGGCTTCAACTCAATGTGAATAATTTAGCAAAAACCTTGAAGATCAAAGTGCAGTGCACAGACCATCAGAAAATTCAAGCATGAGAAGTTGCTCCTTGTCATGGTTTAAGTGCCCAGGAGACACCTGTGACATGTAACTGTGTTGAATCCTTTTCATTTTTCTTTTTGTTTTCTTTTTTCCCGGGGTGAATTCGTGGAGACCTGGGCTGTGCCACCATGGGCAGTGCTGGCAGCTGTAGCAACTGCGGTGACCGCAGTGGCGGTGGGGAACAAGGACAGTGACAGAAGAGCAGTAGCTCCCCACACACACTTCCCTGGTGAGGGTGGAGGAGGTGGCTTTCCCCCCCCCTGGTTTCCAGGGCACGGGCTGGGGGGGGGGGCGGCNAAAACCTTGAAGATCAAAGTGCAGTGCACAGACCATCAGAAAATTCAAGCATGAGAAGTTGCTCCTTGTCATGGTTTAAGTGCCCAGGAGACACCTGTGACATGTAACTGTGTTGAATCCTTTTCATTTTTCTTTTTGTTTTCTTTTTTCCCGGGGTGAATTCGTGGAGACCTGGGCTGTGCCACCATGGGCAGTGCTGGCAGCTGTAGCAACTGCGGTGACCGCAGTGGCGGTGGGGAACAAGGACAGTGACAGAAGAGCAGTAGCTCCCCACACACACTTCCCTGGTGAGGGTGGAGGAGGTGGCTTTCCCCCCCCCTGGTTTCCATGGCACGGGCTGCTGGTGGGGGCGACCCATGGGGGCCATGGTGCTGCGGCAGCAGAGGATGCAGCCTGTGTGCGCATCCACTCCCTGGTCGCCCGGACTGCAGGGTGGACGCATGTGCGGCTGTCCACGTCTCTCCTGGAGTGGTGTGGACCATGTGTATCAGCATGGACGCTGCCATGTTGATGATGTAAACCAGCGGAAGGCTGATAGGATTGGCATCTTGGAGCTGCTTCCTATTGGGAGAGTCAAGATGGTGCAAGGTGGGACTCAGGAGCCTTTTAAAAGTTTTGCAGGTACGGGGTCTGGTCTTCTGCTCCTGGGATGGTCCTGAGAAAAGTGGTTTCACTGTGCTGGAGGCAGTCCAGCTGCCCCCATGCAGGACTCTTTTCCTTCTCATCCCAACCAAGGGTCATCTTCTGCTGCTTCTCTGTGTCTCGGCATCCCCGAATTCTTTTGCACCTCGGCTGCCCTCCCTGGCATCTCACACAGCAGAAGGCTCTGACAGGACCCTGTCTTAGGCGAGCTTGCTGAGGCGGTGGGACCCTGCACTCTGCTCCGCAGTTGAATCCTTTTTCGGTGTCACAGTTTTCAATAATTGTTTTGCTTTTGGAGTTTTCTTTTTGATGGCTGAGTCCAGGGTATTTTTGGGTTTCTTGGGGTCATTCTTGGGGTCATGTGTTGCGGATGTGGTCTCGGGTGTGGGAGAAGCGTGGTTGGTACCATTCATATACATATAGCATATTTGTATTTTTCTTTTTAGTAAATCTTGTTGCATTCCTTCTAACAAGCTCTCATCCAAGTAGTGGTTAATTAATCCTTTCACCGTCTCAAAGGGAGACACTCCTGTTTACAAATGTTCATGGAAAATTCATGGAAACAGAGAGGTAAACACAGAGACATTTTCTTCAAGCATGAAAAGTTGCTCGTCTTCACAAATGTTGGTGAAAGATTCATGGGGACAGACAGGTAAACAAAGAGATATATGATGGAATATGATGGTTCAGGCTACTTTAGGCAAAATTTAAAAGTTAACCCCTATTTGCTTAAAAAAAAAAAAAAGTTACTGGCCTTTGTCCTTAAAAATAATTAAAAAAATTAAAAAACCACCAAAATCAGTCATTAAGGTTGTAAGTTTTAAGCTTGCTGACTTGGCACTTTCAACCTCAATTTCTCATCTGCAGTATTTCCAGAAAATATACCACATTTCCCATCTCCTGACTTGCTGATTTCCTGTTTAAGAATACAAATCAGTGGTGGGAGATAAAGAGGGGAATCATGAGGGTAAAAAACCCAACCAAAACAACCAAAAATTCCCCAGAGGTAAAACAGCTGTAACTATTTAGGAAAAAAAACAAACCCAAAAACCAAAAAAAAGAACAATTCTTTTGTCTTCTCTGGATCTGTCATCCTGTTGAAATAAAAGCTTTTCAAGGAGATAATTCCCCAGCTGACAAAGGTCTGACTTCATTCAGATGTCTGGATTTTTTCTCTGCCTTTTTATTCTATTCCCAGCAGTCTCATCCCATTTCTTCTTAACCAGTAGAAGATCCTACCTTAGTGACAGATCTCTAGCTTAGTATAATTATCCTTTACAAAATATATCTTTGTGAAAATACCAAAAAGCAGAGAGTCTTTCAAGGATAGCAGAGAACAGTGTTGATTCTTCCCTTACCCGCTCTCCAGAATAGTACTGAGAACACTGGCATGAGGCTGGTAGGCTTGCATAAACTATTGTTCCGTAGGCCCATCCAATACAACAAAAGCCATCTCCATTCAAAGTTGCTCATATGAAGAGGGAAAATCCTAAATAAAAACAAACCATACATACTGCCAAGGCCCTCTGCTCCCTACAGTGACTTGGCACATACCTTAGCAGGGATGATCTTTGAACAGGAAGAATACAGCCACATTTGTCCGCCCCACCAGATCTGTCCTGGGACCGGACAGTGGAAATTACAGCTAGGGATAGCACTCCCAGTGTTTTGGAACAGGAGCTGATCTTTACTACCTGGTAAGAGCTGATATGCAGAACATCAGCCAACACTGATTAAAAGCTTCTAAGGATGCTGTCGGAAGAAAAGTTGTTCATTAGATACTTACAAATATTCTTACAATGTGCTTCTATTTTGACCACTATTTGAAAGTTGTTTTCATTAATGAAAACCTATAGAGGACATAGATTAAGATAATAAAAAACAGCACAAAACCAACCAATCAAAAACCCCTTCTGGCTTAACATAATTTTTCTTAAAACCTGATTAATCACTGAAGGCACTGAAGTGTGTTGCTTGCAATGTTACGACAAAAACCAGCTTGTGGTGGCCTCAGCTCTTAGCTGTCTAAGAAGGTCACACTCTGCCCCACTGCTTTTCTCCGATACTCTTTCTGTCATGCTTATGCGGAGATGGTTAGGCAATTGTAGGCTTTGTGCTGTGAAGGCATTTTGTTTATCACTTTCCTAGCTGATGACACTTCTGATCGGTTTGCTTTGCTGGAAGTCCTCTCTTTTCCTACTCAGGATGATGCATTAGGTAAAAACAACAGTTTTACTGTCTGACTCTAGAACTGAATTCACTGCATGGGCAGGTAGGAAAAACACTATTGCTAGAGTGAGTTGAGTAAGAGCTCACATCGACAGGTAATAAATATGCATCCCCACAAAGCACCAATAAATAATATTAACAGTTTTTTCATTAAAGGAGACTATTAATTCCCTCCAACTGTGCAGCTGGTAGCTTAGTGATCCAAGGCATATTTTGAAGGTCTTCTGTACATAGGTAATCAGGTCACCACCACATTTCATAACCAAAAGACAGTTTGTTTTCAAGGTGAGTTATTGTACAATTGGCATTTCAGGTTTTACATTTGGGCCAGGGCTCAAAACAAGATGCAAACCCCCTGCTTGCAAAACTTTCTTGAGCACAGGTCAAATTATACTTTTTCTGTGGTTCTTTAGAAGTTTGTGTCTGCAATGCCTTAATTAATGACAGAAAAATCAAGATATTTGTTCATGTGAAATAAAGAATTTCTATTTCAGACCTGATTTTGGACAAGTGCAGCTCTGTAGCTCATTAAACATAAGAACTCTCTTCTTGGAATTTAAATATTAGCCTGTCTAGCCTACATGGTAGTTAACATTTGGCCTGGTCAGACACTTGCAGGAAAGTGATGATACTTTTTCATTTAACACAAAACACATATTGAAGCACATCAGGAGACCATTCTTTCTCTCACAGTTCACCAAACCTGGATGGTACTGCAAAAACAAATATATTAGATATGTTCTGTCAATCCCTATCTCACTGCATCTTCCAGGGCTTGTCTTTGACCTTTCTCCTAACCTGTATCAACGTGTCAGGGTACAGCTGATCTACACACCATAAATGACTACTCCAGAGTTTGTTTCCAGTCCTTTTGTCTTCAGGAACTAATCTCAGTCAGCTCACAAAGCCATGCAGCTATGGTCAACCCTGAATCAGCCATGCATGCTTGCAATGAAACTGCATTTTGTAGGATCTAATGGTTCTCCAGCTAGAATTCAAGTATTTCCATCTCTGACTATCCCTTATAAATATTTCATTGGTTCCTTACACAACACATTGTGAAACAGTTATCCTCTACTATGAGCTTTCTAACTGAGAAGACACTTCATCTGCATCCTGAGCACATGTCCCAGTCATTAGCAATACTATCATATTGGTTCCCAGCTTTTCCTTTTAAGGCTGTTCTTAGATGTTCTAAATCTATACAACTGTCCTGGCACCTTGGGCACCTTTAATAACCCTTCACTAAACCAGAGGCATCCTACATGTTTGTGCAGCATCTAATTGCTCATGTCACACTTTAGACTTACTATATGAGTTGCACAGTGCCATTAACTAGTCTTTATCCTTTTATGGGCTTCATAACATTGCATTAGCTTAACACCCTGCCACAGAAATACTTAAGGAAATATATTTAAAAAGCTGCATTAATCTGCTCTAATACAGTACCCTGGTGTTCAGGGTATTGACAAAATGTCTAAATGGGGGTGAATAAATCCTTACAATCAAAGCACAGAGTAGGTTAGAAATGGAATAAACAGATACACAGAAAAGCAAGTGGGCATACCCTGGGTTACACAGTGAGACTGAATAGCATTCTAACAGCTAATATGTTTTCTATTTCATCTAAATGCAGAGAAATGCAGGGTAAATGCAGAGAAAAAAACTGCTGTTGTGAATCAATTTAAGTATTGTCCAAGGTAAACTATTTAGAAAACTGTACCCATCTTATAAGCAAACATTTTTCTGCACACTTACTCTTGAACTCAAATACTATGAGTCGAAAAGACACATCACAGCTAAATAGACCATATTTTGTGGTCACCTTGCATGCACTAAAGCTATTTCGTCACCATAAATTTCCCAAGGAACTATGCTCTAGAAAACATAGTTTATGATTTTGGCTTTCAAGAATGTATGTCAATGATAAAAAAGAATGAGACTGTATACCTCCTTTTTATTTGCTCCAGTGCTTTTTCCCTTTTAGGACCATGTGGAATTCGTCAGCACTGTTGTGCCCTGGAGGTATGCAAGAAACCATATTATTAATTCTATTAGTACTAATTAATTCTGCTAACAAGGTCTCTGCAACTAGTCAAGACATCAGTCTTTGCCAAAACCAACAGATTAAATAAATTTACATTTCTAGGATGAGTCATTTCTTAGTTATAATGAACCAGATAGAAAGTTAGGGAAACACTGGAAAAACAATGTAATTTTCCAACTTTCATACAATGTACAATTTTCTTCAAATTTGCTGTGAATTTGCAGATTTTTTTCAGTTTGTATGTGTCCACAGAGGGGTTGACTGTATAATGAAGAGTTGTTGCAAGTGAACAATAAAAAATTATTATTACAATGATATAAATCACATTTTATCTGTGAATTTACTGCAACACATCACAGTAAAATGATAACATCTTTAAAGATGCAGGTTTCTCACAGATAATTGTATAGAAATCTGTACAGTGTTACATACATTATACTGCAAACGTGTTAGATAAGAGTATACATAATACAAAGCATTCAGTTACAAGCACATTCATTGCCTTTTGTACAGCACTCACGTTTCTCTGAGACAAGAACAACAGGAATGATTTATGTTTGCATTTCCACACATTTGCAGCAGATTATAGCTGCAGTCTGAGGAGGTGACTTTTAGCTGTACCTCGCCACCTTTCCAAGCTATTCTCCCCTGCTCACTAGGATCATGGCTCTCTGTTAACAGGTATAATTGACATGATTCTCATACCTTAAGGACAGTGACACTCAGCTTTAAGTATGCAGTTAATCAATTCTTCAAATATTCAATTAATTAATTCTTCTTCTAAAGGAGGTAACTGCACTAGAGGAGACAAGCACATTGTCTCAACTTCCCACAGCACCCTGCAAGTTCATCTCTGCTTACAAAGAGAAACAAAGAAAAGCTGTGCACCAGCCAGAGTCATATTTAGATATAATCCTCTAGCATAAATAAACATGATTTTATAGCAAACTACATGAGTAACCAGAGAATAGATAATCCCTATTTTCCCCAAAAATTCCAAGTTAGATTTGAAGGACAGAGGGAGACAAGGAGGTGAGGCAGTTAAATCAGAATTTCAATCCCATAGGCAAGCACATCAAGATTGTCCTATTCATTTATGGCCACAACTAATCTAAATTTAGTTTGCACGTACTTGGCATGGCACTGCCAAATTAGCCTTTGGCATATGGCTCTGCTTAAGGTACAATTTAGCCATAAAAGCATTTGACTGTGCCAAGGTGCAACATGCCATCTTTGTCCATGTGTACCTCAGATCGCACACACTTTCCAAACAGTTCATCTCCCTTGCTTAACCAGTTTTATGTTTGTGCTCTACTCAAATAATGAAATGCCAATATAAATGCATCTAAAGTGAGCTGTCTGAACCTGTTGATATGAAAAATTTTCATTTTTACTATCAAGTTGTTAATGTGTGACTTTTTCTTGAGACGACTTTAAGCTCTGCATAAACCTTAGAGTTAACACATACAGCAATATACCAAAGGAACATTGGTCCCTCTAAAGTCAAGGTGTCTTGCTATGAAATGTTGGCTAACACAGAAAACACCATGGAAAATTCTAGTTGGACATGATCCAGCCACTACATTTATTTCTAGCCTAGTTTACTACCCCAAGAAAGAATTCTTATGTCTTCTTCATAAGTGCTACAAGGATGATCTATACACAATACTATTTTCACATCTGAAAATTTGACTTGGACTAAGTTTCATCCATTCTTAATTTTAATCCATCCCACAGAAGGCGGGGGAAGAGACATACCCTCCTACTCTATAAAAGCTGCTGAACCAGTTTGACTATACAGTGAGTGTGATGTTGACACACTGGTTTACCTGGAATTACTTTTTAATGAGTTCTGTGCTGAACTACGATAGTAATCTTGGCCTCTTAACAAGACAGAGGCCTGAGCTCTTTATGCCTCTTCTGTCCTCACTGCCAAGCCTAGGCAAGAACATGCTGGTCAGGGATCTCTTTTCTATGTCTCACTACCTAGAACTCATATATGTCCTCAGAGATCACTAATGTTACAGTGAGGTTTGGAGAAAAGTGAAAGAAATGAAGAATCTTCTACAATTCGTGAAAGTTGTAGCCTGTTTAATTTTGTTTGTTTGTTTGTTTGTGTTTTTTTCCATCTATTTTTGTCTTTTGTTCACTTAAGAGCAGCAGACTGCCCTGAAAGGATATCAAATTACTCCTTCTCTTGAGAGTAATTAGGCATGGAAAGGGAAGACTCTAAACTGCAGGTGGACTTGGGAGGAAAGATCTGCAGCACCAAAATGAGAGTGTAGTTACAGAGGATACTGATGAACTTCTGGGAAAAGCAGAGAAGGAGACAGATCTCAAAAGCAATGGAATGACCTTCCTATGGACCAGAATGATCTTGGCATAATTTGAAGTAAGTAAAAAAAGTCACAAAATTGTCTAAAATAAGTGCTGGGAGCAAACACCTGACTGCAAGATCACAGCACGCAGGGGAAGAAGGTTATTTGGAGGTCATGTTTCTAATTTCTACACTGAGTTAGTTACTTAGTTTGAGAAATTCTTAAAAGTTTTTAGTTCTTCNCCTTTATAAATTTTTGGTCTACTCCAAAAGCCTCAAGTGCTACTATTCATAGAAGCATTATCCTGTTTTTGAATCTTGCTAACTATTTGCCACAGTAACATCCTCTGACAAAAAATCCTATGCTAGATTAAAAAGTATTTACTTTAAATGCCCTTAAAAATTGATGAGTTTTTATGCCATTCACCAGACTTGTGGTATTGCTTCGTTCTCTAGNTTTTTTTTTGGTTGCCTTTGGTGAGATTAACTTGTAGAAAAGATAAAAGTAGGTCCACCTCAAAGCTTTCTCTAGTGTGAACACATGCTGGTTCACTCTCAGAGTAAATCATCATAGAGGATAAATGGATTTGGCCAAGCTAGAATATCATTGGGCTTTGGAAGTTCCTGCAATTTAGAAAGTGACATGCAAAAAAGACAAAGAGTTCAGGCTCATGTCATGTTCATAGCAAATCATTTTCACCCAGCTCACTTAGTCAGTAACTACTGCTTACTAGATATTTAGATGATCACCAAAAATCAACAGAAAGTTGCCCAGTATAAACTGCAGTAAATTTAAAAACACTGACAGAAATTTTCAGAAGTTCTTCATGATCTACCACCAGCCTCTACACTTTCAATGCATAACATAAACCTCTGCTACCTCTGCCACTTATCAGAGAAAAAGAAGGAATGATATACTTAACAAGCAACTATCCCAACAAGTTCATGGTCTGGTTTGTGACACTGTTCTCAGGTGGCACTACAGGGTCTAGGTCTTTGGACTAGA
>VYZS01096334.1:0-18275 GCA_013400695.1 Neodrepanis coruscans | reverse complement strand
TCTCCAAGTATACTGTACAGAGAGCAGGGGATGCTTATACTTTTCATCTTCCCACATCACAGTATTTTCACCAATGCAGGTTTAGGACAGAAAAGCAAACAAGAGTTGTTCCCAGTCCAAACAGCAATGAGATGGGTAGTCTAAAGAGTGAGTTATGTGAGCATTAAGATGCATATCAAAATAATTTAGAACCAGACAAAGTGAAGTGGTAGAGCACTTCTGTATTGTTCCTAGTGGAATATGAGACTACCCAGGGTATCTATTATGAAAGTATCTCTTATCCAGACATATTTTAAAGAAAGTATTATAAGCTTTGATTCTATCTCTGTTTCCCACCTATATGTTGAGCAGTATTTGTTGAAAGTTGCAAAATAGTATACTAGTGAAAAATGCTCTTTAAGGTCCAAATATTAATTCCTCACATAGCATTCATGTACTTGCTGCTGTCACACGAAATTTTTAGCCAAAATTCATTTCAGTAAAGTAGAACCATTACATAATATGTTGCCTATATGCTTTATGTAGAATTTATTTAAGTGTATAAACTTGTAATTTCCTATATTTATTCTTTTTCTCTTGTTGCCAGGTCAATGATTTTAATTGTGTGACACCTGTCGGAATTTCTCATCTGCATTTCCATTACAACAGTAGGAAACAATAGCCATTTCATCAAAATGTGGCTCATAATGGGCAAAATGTTGAATTTTCAAAATTAGAGATTTCTATCCCCGAGTGACATTTCTGTATAAATGTAAGCATTTCCAGAAAAGCCACATCAAGTGACAAAAGGCATAGGCTTTTATATCTTCTTCGCATCAAGGCATTTTGCCAAAAAATAGAAGAACTGTTCCTTACCAGTCTTTCTGCTGAGTCAATACTTAGTGATCATGATATGGGTGATGATGACTGATGAAAATGTAGGATGGTTAAAAGGACCCCATGTTGTAGACTAGCGCAAGAGAGTACTTTGGGACCACAGCTTTGGGAAAGATATTTAGAAGACTGGACTCAAAATCCATAGTTTTATTATGTGGATGAAATAAGGGCTTGGGAGACGCTGGAGTCTCATTACAGGATTGCAAAGTTGGATTTTGTGTTCTAATCTCTGGAGTTAAATATGTAATGATGGCAATCAAACCAGCTTTAAATAAGATAAAGGAATTTCATACAGAGACTTATGCGACCCACTAAGTAAGCACACAAGTATAGCTAGTTAGAGAACAGAGAGAACAATCACATAAGTAGACAACACTCAGATTTGTAGCAGTTGTGAAAGCAGGCAATACATCTGCCTTTCTTCTCCTTTTAGATGTTTATTTAAGGAACAGCTTACTTCATTGCACAACTGACTTGAAATACCCACAGATATGTGTATCACTTCTAATGAAAATTTAGTACATCATGTTTAGTGTTTTTCTAATTCAGTTTTTAGACAGAAAATCACTTCTGAACTGAATGGAGAAAATTTATCTTTTGCAAGATTTGTTTGACTCCTACAGAACCAGAAGATGTTTCTGCCTTCAAACTATTCTTCTCCCAAAGATAAAAGATGATTAAATTCTTGGTCCTACACAAAGAGCAAGGACATGGGCCCAGAATGAGAACAACTGCAATGCACTCACAAATAAAATACACAGAAAAAGAAGAAATGTCATGTGAAGACTGAAAAAGGGAGTGGGAAGCTATGCACAGACAAAGATCAGAGCTTTTCTCCCTGAAAGGTGGATTCATGATCTGATTTGTAATCCAAAAGGGCAGTAGTCTTTGTTGATCAGTTTGATTGAAAGTCTGTCAAGTATTCTAAGAAACTAAGAATGTACACTACAGTGCAAATTCCTATTCATAATCTTGTAGACTTTGTTATGGATTACAAGCCTTAGGTCACTCGTATGATTCCCCTCCTTTTTTTAATGAGTATTTGTTTTCAACCTTCAGGCACTTAGAGATTTAATTATATGTACTCTACACAGACTTTTTTTCTTACAGTATACTAGTAAATAAGTTTTTAAACTTTGTTCTGGAGGGTTTAATTCAGTACCACTCATAGGCCAAAATGAGCATTTACTCAGTTGCAAACAAGGACTCAGTAGGATTTCAAGAGAACTAATGTAGCTGCTCATACATATCTGATGGCTAAGGATGAAATAAAAGCAAACAGAAAAGAAAAAAAAATTATAGAGCATTTATGGAGGAATAAAAAACCTTTCCTTACGGAAAAAAGTTTTGAAAGCAACAAGTAGGTTTTATCTTGCCCGGAATTTCTGGTATATCCTCAGTTGAGGTGATAGAAGACCTTTCACCTTTATTATTTATTGTGTTTATTGTCAGCAGAATAGCATTTACAAATGCCCTCAATACTTGTCCTTTCCTCCTTTTGACCTTTGGGATGGTTTGAATTCTCAGTTCCTTCTGCTGAAAAGTCAGTAAGACAGAAGGGTAATGGTCAAGCACATTAGGAAAAAAATCTTCACAAAAAGAGCTCACCTTAATGAGCTGCCCAGGGAGGTGGTGAAATCATCGTCCCTGGAAGTTTTTAGAAAAAGCCTGGATGTGGCACTTAGCGCCCTGGTTTAATTGGTGTTAGATCATAGGTTGGACTTGATGATCTCAAAGGTCTCTTCCAACCTAGTTAATTCTGTGATTCTGTGATTACCTGAGAACTGAGCTTGTTTCCATGGCATTTAGCATTTGTTTAGGAATGATTTAAGTTTGAAATGACCAAAGCAAAGGTGTGAGGGAAATTAACAAAACTCAAAAGAGTCAAGCAGAAAGGCATCAGCCTTTAGCCTTTCAAAGACTATGCAAGGAATTCCCTAGAAAAAATCAAGGCGAAGAGGGAAGCACAGTAGGAAGAATAACTCTGACACCTACTTTACTGGGAACAGGTATACAAAGGGTGAATTTGAGAATGAGTTTTCTAGATAACTTGTTTTAAAAGAATATTCAGCTTACTAGTCACCTGAGCCTATGAATCATCTAAGCTTTCCTTCGGTTCTCTTGTATTTTATCTTGTAGGGCCTTGCTTGTACAATAGCTACTGAGTAATAGGTCCTTTTCAGTATAGGACCACTAAATATCTCTTACATTTGCAGTTTGAATGGAACAAATCCAAGTTCATCTTGAACATGTAATCCTCCCATCCAATTATTCTGAGAAGTTCAAAAGCACTTCACACAGAATAGTGGTTGCCAGAGCACAGGGCTTTTGCAGTGGTGCAGTGGAGAGGCACCTAGCATTTGCCAGCAGACTATGAGGGTATGCTTGTATCTATCTACAACATATGTGTTATCACCAGGTGCCAGGCATCACAATGGCAGGATCCTGTGCTATAGCAACAAAAAGCCAAGGCATGACCCTCAAAGCACTGTCCAAATCCTTTCTCTCTCTCATTCTCTTTTCCAATTTTTAGCTCAATACTGTCCTGCTTTCATCTTAAATTCTGAGATAGACACAGAAAAAATGTCATCTGAGGCATCACTATTATAGGATAGTTTCTTCAGTACATGCAGGTTTTAAGAGCCTTTTGACCTTTTTAAATCACAATGAGTTATAGATCCAGACATGCCACCAAATGCAACCCAAAAGCAGTAGACAGCATTGGCAGATACGTAGAGTGGGATCTTTGAACTACTCCCATGATTAAATTTCCCATTTTCCAAATGTGCAGATATCTTATTCCTCTTTTCTCTGCAGTGGTTCATCATAATACAATGAAATGGATAATTATGCATCACTGCACAGGCAGCGGGGAGCATGGTTTGCCCAACCAAGGCATTACAAAAGAAAAACAACAGATGTCTACTAGTCTTTTCTTATCCTCTATTTCTAGTGAGAGGAGCTGTTGTGAACATAAAACCTGGAGGCCTTGGGAGGCTGTGGCAATGTCATCCACTCTGTTAATCAGCTTACGTTTGTGCACTTGGAGAAGAAGAAACGAGATCACAACTCAAATTCAGCCAGCCTGCTAGGGAAGATACAGGTTTATTAGTACTTTGGGGCTTCAGTCTCTTTCCAGCAACTGTTGATAGATATCTGCATAAATCTCTTTGTTACTGGTTATGGCAGATAGTAAAAACAAAGATACAGAATCACACAGCATAGACATGTATCTTTATGTGCCACTTGTGATCCATAGCCTACGCTGGGTGCAGCAGAAGCAGACACAGGGAGATACTTTGATTGTCTAAAATGTAACAAAAATGACAGCTAAAAGTTTTCTCCATCTGTCTGGATCTAAACAGAATCATGTGTGAATACAAAGTCAGATCTAAAACAGCAGTAGTCATGAGATGAATGCGTTTACTATAAACACTGATTATTTCTCTCTTCTCAGTGCAAGTCTACTAATCCAGTGCCTGTGAGAAAGTTATTCTATGGTCATGCAGGGCTCTGGGCAACACAACGCCTACTATCCTTTCAGCTATTGTGTTGTCTCTATTTTTCCCACTAAAAGATAAGCCTTTTTACTGGAATCCCAAACACTAATCCTCTGCCACCAGACAAAGGTCAGACATGACACAGAGCAATTTCAGACCAGCATCCACTTCCCATGCCTCCCATCTCATAACATATCCAAGTACCCTTGCTTTTAGTTTGGCCTAATGTCTAGCATCTTCAAACTTTTTTTTTTTTTTTTTTTTTTCCCCATTGAAAACAACTCAACTTTGAGAAGGTGAAAGTTAATTTGTTTAATATCTTCCTTCCTGTTTAGGATATGGTATTAAGCAAAGCAGAGGTTTACAGAGAGGGGTTAAAAAATTATTCTTTAAAATGCCTCCAAACTTTAAGTTAAATAAATTCTTTCTAAAATACATGGCATGTACAAAATGCAGTGATTACGGCATAAAGGATTTTTTCATACAAAATTGCTACTCTGGTAGGAAGTAAAACATTTAGCAGAAAATATATATTTGTTTGTGTTTGTTTGTTTTGAAAAGGAATTATAAAACTTTTTTATTCTGACACATAAAAATACTTTGCATGATAAAATATCAGAATAGTAAAATTAAAATAAAGGTTAAAATACAGATGATAACATGGAAAATTAATATGAACATCCTTTTTTTCGAATATTTTGCTTTAGGTATTATACAAATTGGATATTTAGTCCTCTGTGCAAATTCTATTTGTTAGTTCAAAATTTCCCTTTTGAAGACACCATGAATCTTCTCACATTCTCCATACAATGTAGCAATACATATGCAATATTAGTAACATAGCTGCACTTTCCCCAGCTTTTGCATTCACACCTGCTCTGGGATCATCTCTGCAGTTATAAAACCTGATTCCAGCACTACTAGAGGAAAGAAGGTTGAATGTTGCTGTGTTAGAAAGAAGATGGAATGCTGCTGTGTGGGTTTTATGGACCTTGACAAAAATGCTCTTAGATAAATTTCCTATGAGTCTAGGTACATGTTGTATGTTAAGGGAGAATAGTAGTTTCCTCAGCAGAGACAATCTACTGTTAATTTTTTAGGTGGCCACCCATTATGGGAGCTGCAGAAACTATGCTTTCCCAGGTGAGCCATCACTATGGTGAAAAGACACTGCACCCTGCATCCCCCTCCACTGCATTCCTGTAGAAGCCTTCCTATTGCACAGGTTTGGTGTTGGCAAAAAAAAGACCAGAACTTCACTTGTTAAAGTTACACTCATGCTCACATCCTCACAGGTTAGTGCTACTCAGCATAAAAGACAGTTTAATCTACCTAGTGCAGGCCAGGATTTGAAAAAGGACTTTTGGGCCCTGAACTGTATTGTTTAGACCCATTTCTGAGAAGCACATTTTAATAGATGCCTCTTGCTACTAAATGACAAGCACAGGGAATATAGCTATTAACAATGACTTTACAAAATATGAAAGACTCTTCTTTGTCTCAGCTGAAGAAGCAAATGACTCCCAGACCAAAGGGCAAACAGTTCCTCTTCTAGCAGCAGTAGGTTCTTCTCACAAGGAGAATATTTTTATTAGTTTTTCAAAGGGCCTGGTGTAGTGCTGCTGTGCTTACCACTAATGTATGGTAAAGGGACTTGAACTGCTGCCAGCAGGAGGGCTGTGAAGGGACTTCTGAAGCACTGTGACAGGCCTTCAATTGACTTTAGTAGCAGCTTTTACACATCTCTTTGGAGAACCATTAAAACAATGTATTTAGTTTTATTTCAATTGCTTTCATTAAATACTTGTTTTGCACTGTTCCAGTTGGAATGCTCTCTCAGTCTGGTATTTCTCTGCGGTTTCTGACTAGGATGCAAAAGCTACTGCAGTTATCCTGTGGACTGTAGACCACTTAATTTTTACAGAAGTCTCTTATCTTCACATACTTTGAAGTACTTTTTCTTTGCATGCAAATCATTCCTACCCACAAATTAAATCTGAATTGCTGCAGCAATGCTTGAAAGGCAGTAATGAATAAAGGATGTATTTTATTAGACTTCAGTGTAGATGTGCTATGAATCTGCTTTACTGACATCAAAGAAAAATATTCTTACTGATAGTCAACTCTGGTAAACTCAAGCCAAAACTGCAGGACAGTTAAGACAGAGTCAAGTGTAACATGGAGCCTTGGAGCCTTTTGCTTTTGAAGGAGATCATTCAATGAAAAAGTGGGAGCAATGAGCCAGCCTGCACCCTCCCTAATTTCATTTTTACCCAATGTGTCATTTTGCAGGTGCCAGGGCTGACATTGAGCCACCTCTGTCTAACACAAGGCAGAGCTTCAGCTCTCGTAAGAGTCAGAACTGAAGTTACTCTCTATATATGTTGCTTCCACTTGGGATCTGCAAAGTTAACATTTGTTCTAGTCTAGTCATTTGTCCCTATCTTTCTCAGTCTTCCCTTTCTTCCTTTTTAAATGAAAGTAAGCATTTACATGAAGGATGGGCCTTTAAATATCTGAAAAGCATGTAGCTCAGTGATAGACTTCCTCTAGAAAGTTACAGAACTCTCTTGGACATTTCCTACAGTGCAGCTCCCATGTTCATAACTCAAAAAAGTTTCTCGTATTTAAGCTTTTATGTTCCCTGAGCACAAGCTGGGCTGTTTTTTTTTGTTTTTTTTTTTTTTAAATTAAATTCACTCCAGGCTGGTGAAACCAAAGAATCACGACACCTCTTCTGTCTCCAATATTTTGTCTGTGTATCTTTGTATAGGACAAGGGACTTCCTTGTCAGAAGTAGTTTTTGAACTAATTTTACAGTATAAAATAGCATAAACATTATTAGTAAACACTTCTGAATTGCTGCATTCCTTTTATAACCTTTCTGAAGACTTGCTTTCCTTAGGAAGATCCTCACAGCAAATTCTGAACTTGTTTCCAATGACAGCAGGCACCTTCCAGCCAAAAGCACAGTCACTCTACTTCGGGCTGTTCATGTTCTTTACCATTTGCTCTCCCATGAGTGTATTTGTTTGGGAGAGTACTGCAACTAGACTGAATATGTGAGCAGCCAAAATGTTTGAGAAGCTAAGCAATAACTCTGTTGTCATTTAAACAATTCCAAATTTGCGTTTGTACTCTGCAGTTCAACTGCAAAACATGCAAGTGATGCAAATAGAAAGGAATATTAAACCTTTCTTCCTCCCTCTCAGCTCCCTTGTGAAGTATTTAAGGGAGACTCAGATGATTTTCCATCATTACTTACACAACAGGGGCCCAATCTATTACCCTCAGGACATGAGGATAACGCCCACTGACATCACTGGAGATTACTCATCTACAGAGTGGGAGAACAGGAGACAAACATATTCTGTGCAGACTGCACGTCTAGATCCCAGAGTTTCTCCTAATTTGTCTTGAAATTTCCAGCCATCAAACTTTGCCAAACCACCCAGATTCTTGGCCTCTCAGCTCACCTGCTCTGCTTCTTACCCTCACAGTCTTGCTTTTTCACCATTTCATTAGCTAAACATTTTAATGTGGATTTTTCAGACTTTATAACTACTCAAAGAATCATCAAAGAAGAAGACAAAAAATACCATGTCCCAGAATGTTCCAAAAATAATAACCACAAAGACCGGCTAACAAAACATTTTTTTTAAGCAATAGTGAAACATGAACTGTTGCTTTTCAAGAAGTTAAACAGCCATTCCTGAAAATATATTGCTGTTTTGTATCAGAACGATTACTTTTCTGCATATGTAACAACAGATATAACTTTCTAAAATGAGAAAACAGAACTGGAAAAATGCCAGTGTTTAGAAAAGCTGGAAAGAAGGCTAGGGAAGCAGGTAATGGTTGGCTAGAGGTCTACATTCAAAGAAGTAGCATAAGGTGAACAAGGCATCTAAAAAGACAAATGGAAAATATACTTCCTCCTAAACATGTGAAAGAGGCTGTGAAAGGCTGATGATTTTTTCCTTCTAATAGCATGACTTAATTGTTGGTTACCTGTTTTACTTCTTTTCCTGAAGAAGGCTTCTAAAAGTTGAGTTTACACCCAGAAAATATCTGCATAGGTAAACCTGAAATTCAACATTTGAACAATACATTAACATTTAAGTTTATTTGGCAGTGTACTACGTATCCAGTTGCTAGCTTTCAATCGGTCCCTTGTTTTTTTAACTCCTTACCTCTCTGGCTTTCACTCATGTTATTCCCTTAGCTCTTCTTCTCTCACAAGCATCTCTGCCATCTCCCCCTTCCCTCAGATGCTTACATCACTTTAACTTCCACTCTCTTAATTCACTTTTTCTCTCTGCTGACATGACTTTGTCACCCACTTTTTATCCCTCTGGTGTCTATATTTCTGACACGGAAAGCAGACTGGGACTGTGTTCTGGGTTGGAGGGGGGGGAAGGGAGGTGTCTTTTAAAACTTTTTTTTTATCTTTTCCTGGGAGAGTGAAGCAAGTGAACCAGCTGGACTCCATCCCTGCACCTCACAGAGTGGCAGGGTTGTCGGTGGAGTGGGGCTGTGGGTGTGAAGCGTGGCAGGTGGAGATAGTGCTGTTCCTGCCTGTTCTCCCACGGACTGCTCCCCCCCACCTGCCGCCACTGCCAGGCATGGAGTGCAGTGGGGCTGTCATGCGGCCTGAACCGGCCCAATGCTCGCTGCTGTGCTGGAGCCAGGCTGGGGCTGGGGGCTGCAGTGCTGGGCACACCTGGGTTCACCAATGCTTCACAGTGCAGCAGGTTCCTGCTGGCTTCCTCCACCTGCGCTGCACCACTGCAGCTTCACCAGGTGCGCTGCAGACCCCCCGCTGAGCACACCACGGCTTGGAATGCACATGAGGCTTCCCCAGCCACTGCGGCATGCAAGGACAGGTGGTGCCTGTGTGGTGAAGGCGGCGGCTGGTGCACGGGGCAGGGGCAGCCCCGGGCTGGCGCTGAGGTAGGGGATCGGCCCGTGGCAACGGATGCGGTAGCTGCTACGTCTGCCCCACAGGCGGTGCTGCCTGCGGCCTGGGCTCCCCTCGGTCCCTGTGGCATAAGCAGCAGATGGCAGCGGCCCCTCCCATGTCAGGTGGCAAGTGCCCCGCAGTCAGTGCTGCTGGCACCTCCGGTCGCCTGGATCCCCCCAGTGCTGGCAAGGAAGCGGTGGCAGCAACCCCTTCCCACGACAGACACTGCCCCAAGTGGTTTTGGTGGCAAATGACTCCATATTTGCCTCATAGTGAGGTCCAGAGAGGGGGCAGCACCCAGTGCCATGTGACACCAAACCAGGCTGTTGACCAATGGGGTAGTAGCGTCCACCGGAAAAGGAGAATGAGAAAAGATGAGAAGAGACACCCTATAAAAGGAGCAGAAATGGAAGTCATCTCTCTCTCTCAACTCTCCCTTGGCGTGGGCAGCAGCGTGGCATCATCACATCTTGAGCAGTGGACCATGTGGCTTCGCATGGAAGAAACAGCAGTGTAGTATCTCTTTCCCTTGGGTCCCTCGGGGTTTTCCTTTCACTGTCTTTCAATTTTCCAGAAGCACCGGTGGGAGCTCCGGTGGGACCCTGCCACATCACCTTCCCAGCTTTGCCCATGTGGCAGCTCTCCTTTTCCTCCCTCCACAGCCCAGCAGCCAGCCCAGAGCAGCAAAGGGGTTACTTCTTTTCTTGCAGTTATCATTGTCAGGTTACTGTTTTGTTAGTGGTTTTCACATCTATATTTCATATATTTTATAAATTGCTGTGTTATTGTCTTCTCCATTACGTCTCTCGTCTTTTAGTAATGTCCCCTAGTGTCCAAACCAGGACAGACTGTATCCTCAGTCATGAAAGTCATGCTCTACAGGCAACAAGTGCTTTAAGCAAGGCACATGTTTTTCACTGCTTCTCACCAATGAAAAATGCTTCACTGAGTGATGAGGCAGGAAGGACTTTTTGGGACAGTAAATGGCAGTTCCTGCTGCAAGGCTTCACAGTTCCACAGGAAGCTACAACTTATGTCTGCAGATAAGGCAAATGGATCAGTTTCGCTGTGATCTATGACAGAATTCTATTATCACATGCAGAGTAGTTTAGACACCAAATAGATTGCCAGCAGTCTGGCTGTTGATCTGTAAGCTTCCCTAGGTAAGGTGATGAACTCTTTCCATTCTGGCTGGTGGGGTCCACTGGGGAAAGGGACTATGAAGTAATCCTGCTCAAATATGTACCAGCAGAGGCTGAAAAAGCACAGGCACAGAGTTTGTAATGAATGCCAAGAACTAAAACATGCACATTAATCCCTTCTATGAAAAAATAAAGCAGTAAAATATTAACACCTCAGGCCTGCAGATAACGAAATCCTACTTTCATTAGAAGTACAGTTTTAATAGTAGCGAACCAAGGGGAATGCAAACAACTTCATTCCTAAGCAAAGCAGTGTTACAGAGGGGAGGGCAAATGTTCATTAACTGGAGAGCTAACATTACTATGACAGTGGGGTATAAATCCTGAGTACTAACCACTTATCAAAAACCAAACAAATAAACAAAAGCAACAATCAAGAAAATAAAATATCAGTACTCGATTCAGCCATTTTCCCATGAAAATCTTTCTGCAATCCTATCCTTCAAGAAGAGACAGAAGAAGAAAAAAATAATCAGAAGAAATGAACCTTGGGGAGAAACGGGATTTTTTATTCATAGAGAAAGCTTACTGAATCAGTGATCCTGTGACTTCACAAGATTTGTCAAGATATCAAGGGTGTCTTTGGCAGAGACACAGACAGGAGCACAGAGTCAGATAGCCTGAATGCCACCACTGTCCTTCTGTCCTACTGGTTGACTCTGGACCAAGGTAGAATTTTGTCCATCTGAATCTGAGCCAAAATATATTTCAATGTTCCTCATTGACTGAGCTACATGTTGATATTCAGTCTTGTAGTAATGATGATGGCAACTAACTACTGAAGGAGGAACAAAATCACGTCTTCTCTTACCTTAACAACACTTCTTTGCTTAGCAGTAACAGAGACAGACTTGAACAACACAGAATGTAAGGGGATACTCTAGGCAGGAGAGACCAGCAGCCTGTTAATGCTGGTGTGGGAAATGAGGCCATTCTGAGCTCATGGCAACTTGTGAGTATTGCCATCAACTTCAGCCAGGACAGGAAGTGCCTGCAGATCAAAGAACTGGCTGATGGCAAACACTAGTCTGCTGCCTCCAGTGTAACTGCTCTCTCCTCCTCACAGAACTGCAGAGATGGAAGCGGTCCCCTGACACAAAGTGGGAAAACCCTTCATAGAATATTTGTGACAAGATTATCTTATGCTCATCCTTCAGGAGGCAAGTTCATAATCTTCCTAGTCAGTCTGTTTCACCACCTTGCTGTCTTTATAAATACCATTTTTCTAATATAAGAGTTCATTTGTGCCACAAAGTTGCTGCTTATTTTTTCGCTATGAACACAAGCACTTGTAAACCAAGTCATTGCTGACCTCTTTATAAACCTTGCTATACTGGAGGCCAATAATGTAGGCCATCATCTCTTTTTTGGAAGTGGGGGGAGGTAAACAAAAAGGAAAGTTCCTTATGTTTTCCTCATAGGTCACTTCTAAATCTCTTATCATTCCTACTGTTGCACTCTCGACTTTCTCTGATTTACCTAAAGGTGTGAAACTGCTGGGAAAAACTGAACACAGTGCCACAACTGGGATCTCGCTGGAAAAGGCCAAGAAATATCCTATTGTATTGGAAATAGTTTGCTTGTTCTCCTCTGTGGGTTTGGTTGGGGTTTTTTTGTTGATTTTTTTTTTTTTTTTAATGAAGCCAAGTAATCACACAAACTTAAGTGCATTTTCTGTTCTATAAGCCAAATTCTTAACAAAAGTACTCTGGAGGATCAGGCCCAAGACAAACCAATGCAGGATTTAACTTGAGATGTCACTGATGGGACAGCAGAAGGAGGAGACTGTTTTATTTAGAGGCTCAGCAAAAGAACTGCTATCTTCCAGATGGCTGAGAAGGAAAGATTAGCAAACAGGATGACATATTAACACAGAGCTTCTGGAACAGACTGGGGGATGGCAGAGAGCCCAAGGAAGAGACAAAGATGAGCAAGAAACACACAGTGAACTGAGAGGGGAAAACAGAATTAATAAAATGAACCCTTGGTATTGATCTGAGCCTGGCTTAGAAAACTCCACATAAAGTCATTCGCATGAATCTGGTTTTCAGCTGGGATAAATTTTCTTCCCAGTAGCTTATATAGTGCTATGCTTTGAATTTAGGATGAGGATAATGTTCATGACATGCTGCTGTTTTCGTTGTTGCTGAGTCAAAGATTCTTCAGCTTCTCACCCCTTCCCACCATTGAGGATGCTGGGGGTTCACAAGAGGTTGGAATGGGACGCAGCCAGGACAGCTGACCTCAACTGACCCAAGGAACATTCCATATCATATCACATCATGATCAGCCTGTAGAGCTGGGGGAAGAAGGAGGAAGAATTATTTGTCATGATGGCTCTTGTCTTCCCAAGTCACTGTGTCATGTGATGGAGCTCCTCTTTCCTGAGGATGACTGAACATCTGCCCGCCCATGAGAAGTGATGAATTAATGCCTTGTTTTCCTTTACCTGTGTCATTCAACCTGTGAGTTTTTTTCTCACTTTTATCTTTTGATTCTCTCCCCCATGCCACTGGGAGGGGAGTGAGAGAGCAGCTGCATGGAGCTTAGCTGCTGTCTGAGGTTGAACCATGACAAAATGTCCTGTCATAAAGATGTAACTTAAAGATTTTATGGAACATTTCAGCTACTCATTGGCAATGAAAGACTCCATTAGACAAGATGAAAATTGGGAACCACTCTCCAACTTCAGTTTTGTGGAGAAAGGAGAATGAATAAATAAATTACACACAAATCAACTAGTGTTCACTAACTTACAACCACAAATGAACTAAGAGTTTGAAAAGTACAGGCATCAACTGCACCTGTAATTTGGAAGCTACAAAAAGCCCATTCCACACAGCAGCATTGTGTTATTCACCATCAGTGTGTATTTGACTTGGAAGAACTTGCTGAAGGACTAAGAGTTTGAGAAACCTGTAGTGAAGAATTGCATCTAAAATAACCTCCAAAAAAAGAAGAGACACAGAATGAAAAGTAAACAAATAAGACATAAAAGGGAAGAAAAGAATTTAAAAGTACAGAAGGGGGATAGAAGTATTTAAAAATACTGAAAAAAATGAATAAATTATTAAAAAAGAGAAAGAAGTAGCCTTTTACCAGCCACTAAACAAAGTTGGTCTATCATTCTGTAGATAAACAGATGCATTCCACCTCTACTGTTTTACAGAAATCATTTTTTCCTTTTTTCACTTCTCTGTCAATTTTGCTCTCCTTTATTCTTTCAGCTTGTTCTTTCCCCATCTTAATGTGTTTGGAATGACTTCAGAAATCAAATAACATAGGAATAAAATTCCAATAACAGATCTGCTTACTGACACCTTCAGAATTCAGATTTTGGCAGTGATGAAAATGAATTCTGATACTATTCAGTAAGGCTTAGACTGAAATAGACAGGTAACACAAATAACTGTTTTCATGAAAAATATCTACCATCTTCAAAATTTCTTGACTACAGTCAAAATCTTAATCCAAACATTTTTTACTACAAATAAGAATGAAGGAGAAGGAGTCAAAGATTGACTTTTTGGGAGAAGGTGTGTGAGGGAGAGCCTGTCAAATAGAGATGAGGTTTTCCAAGAAAAAAAATTACAACATAAAAAAAAAAACCAACATACATGCATAAAAAGCAAACAGTACGTGCCAAAGGTTTCCAAAGATTCATTTCTAAATGCAGATAACTACAGACTTCTCATGAACTCTTCCCGCAGGCCATTCTCAATTCCCTTTGAAGTTCTATAACTACAGTACATGTTTTTAAACAGTGGGGATATGTAATGATCTGAACAGTTTATCACAAGATGTCAGATTTTCCTACAGTAAATACATTTAAGATCAGGACCAGATTGTTTAAGCACAAATATTGTTACTCTTTTCTGACCCAAGAAGTTAGCAGAAATTCAAGGTCAAGATGTCATTTTATTCTAAAAAAGAAGTTGATATAGAGGATGCACATCTCTTACATGGTCTTGTTATTTATAATGAGTGTACTAGAAAATCGATTTCCCTGAACACAGTGGGAGATAGCTTATTTGCTCACTGTGCTCAACTTCCATCGAAATGACAATGAACTCATACCCTTCTCTTGTAAGTTTCCATTCATCCCTCAGGGTTTTCACTTAATGCTTACTTTGCTTGACTTCTTGCTTGTATTCTGTCCAGTGGTCTGTAGTTATAATTGCTTCTTTTTCATGGTAAGACAAGCAAATATAGAATCAGAGAATCACAGAATATGCTGAGTTGGAAGGGACCCATCAGGATCATGGAAATCCAACTCCTGGCCCTGTGCAGGACACCCCAAGAGTCACATCATGTGCCTGTGAGCATTGTTCAAATGCTTCTTGAACTCAGACAGGCTTGGTGCTGCAACCACCCTGGGAACCTGCTTCAGTGCCCAACCACACTCTGTGTGAAAAAAACTTTTTTCTGGTATCCAACCTAACTGTCCCCTAATTCAGCTTCATGCTTTTTTATTGACTCCTTTCACTGGTCACAAAAGTGAAGAGATCAGTGTCTGCCCTTCTGCTTTGCCTGATGAGGAAGCTGTAACTGCAATGAGGTCTCCCCTGAATCTCCTCTTCTTTGGGCTGGACAGTCCAAGTGAACTCAGCAACTCCTCTAATGGCTTCCCCTCCAGACCCTTCATGGTCCTTGTGACCCTCCTTTGGACACTTTCCAATAGCTTAATGTCCTTTCTATGTTGTGGTGACCAAAACTGCACACAATATTCAAAGTGAGGCTGCACCAGTGAAGAGCAGAGTGGGACAATCCCCTCCCTTGACTGTCAGGTAATGTTTTGCCTGATGCCCCGCAGAACATGGTTGGTCCTCCTGACTGCTAGGGCACTGGTGACTTATATTCAATTTGTTGTCCACCAGGAGGACCCCTAGGTCCCTTTTTTTCAGCACTTCTCTCCAACCTCTCGTTCCCTAGTGTATACGCGCATATACATTTGTGAAAGCAATGATACATGCTTGTTCTTTCTATCAAAGCTGTTACAGTTTCAATAGTTTTTCAATGGAGAACACCCACAGTTCATTATACTTCTGTATCACCAGAGGTCATAGGCTCACCCGCTGGTTACAAGAATTGACCTGCAGTAATAGATCTGCATCCCATCTCAAAATATCGATATTAATATAGGAATTGGTAAATCACATTCCAGAGCCATAATGGTCCCACAGACCTAACAGCTATGAATGTTTATCAACATTGAAATAGATGAAATACACCTTTGGGACAGATATTAACTATGTTTTAAAATCCCATTTCTGTCTGTAATTTTCAAGAAGAAGAGTTGTTATGGTGACTTCACTGTCAAACAACTAAAAATAAAAGAGCAAAAAGTAACATTTGTGAGGATATGTATTTTTGATGGCTGACACGAATTTCAACTGGAGCGAGCTGCTATACTGTGCAGAAATGAAATTGGCCTCTGCTAAACTTTGAGAAATGACAGACTGCCACAAATTAGACTAAAGTGAACTAAGCTCCAACTGAGCTGAAATACTCTTGGAATTGGAAAGACAGGGATTTAAAAACAGACATTTTTTATTTTTAAGGAATGATACAAACACAAAGAATCTTGTATGAAGGTAAGGTAAATTTTCACAACAGCAACTTGTTTTCAACTCATCTTCCTCGAAGACTGACTATAAAGCTGCATTACAGAAAACTGAGGAGCCTTGCACTCCATACAGTGTCACAGATCTCCTTTTTATGTGAGAGTCCTCTCTAGAAGGAAAACAGAAAAAAAGGGGGAAGATTTGGGGTACACATTTGGCCAAAGACAGGTCAAAGATCACTTCCCAAAGGAAGGACTCCAGAAGGAGTTGGGGAAGATAATTAGATTCCAGAAGGAAAAAGCTTTTGCTGTGTGTGATTTATTCCACTTCAACAGAAATGGTTGTTAAAAGCTATTTCCATAAGATAGCCTTTCCATTGCTGCTGTCTCTCCCAGAAGAAGCTCAGTAAAATTGGTTGGCAGTTGCCAATATTCTGAAAAGGATGAAGATGTTGTAAAAACCAGAAGTACACACCATGGATAAAAAAATAGCGCAACACAACTGCCTTGCTGGGACAGTGGATTACCCTTCAGTCAAAGCTGATTAGATCATTTTCAATGAAAACCAAAAGACAATTCAACTGACTTTGAAATTATAGATATTTAGGTCAAGAACTGTCAGAAAGTTGTATATTAAAGCATGTGGGAAGACACAAAAAAAAAAGAAAAACAAGAGTATTGTAAATAGAAGATGGAGAAGTAAAACAGAGATCCTCTGGTGGTCAAGTCCCGCACTCATTAAAGAAGTCTGTTTCCAAACTAGTCAGATAAATAAAAGAGGAGAGATACAAACTCTGGCAGCAGAAGAGGTGAAAAATCCTTAAGTGCATGAAAAACATTTGTGATACAGGAAAAAAAATCTTTCTCCAGAGTACAGAAGGGGTGGACTTCCTAAAGAGTTTAAATGTTCTACGAGAATGCTCTTTGTCCCCATTATCAGATTTCCTACAGATACTTCAATTAGCCATGTGTTTTATGCATCTGAACATCATTTTCAGTAGACTACATATAGTTTCTTTCATACATACTACTTCTCTTCCTGAAGTAGTCATCACTGATGCACAAGTTCAGCAATACTGTAACTGCTCTCCATTATTTCTAAACTCAGGAAAATACAGTCTAAATAAGCTACAAAAAGTAGGCATTCTGAAACTGCAGTCTACATTAGCTTTGTTAAACTGCAGATTGGCTAAAATGGAGCATTAAGTGTTATAGACTACATTTTAATATACCTGTCTTAATTATTAGGATACATTATACCTCTTGACAGACTAGTGTGAAAAATTTTCATGAGAGATGGAGCAGATTTGTGATAAGGGATTTCAGAAGGGAACATAAAGTTCTGTGAAAATCTGCATCACAGGAATAGCTGAGAACCACTATATGAAGGAGGAATATCAGAAGAAACAGACAGTGTCATGGGAGGTTGTTACTTGGATGGATGGTCATATACTGTTAAAGATTGTCAGACACATTCTCCAGATCACAGGTAAGTCAAGATTCAGGCTCACTTGCTTTGCCTGAGAAAGCATCAAACTCGTGATGAGCAAAACATGTTCAGAGGGATGAGCTCTAAGCCATAAGCATAAGCAGAACAAGTGAATATATCACCACCCAGTAGTGGTCACATCCACTTCTCAGTGAAACTCCACAGGGTTTTGTAATAGAGATGGACAACTCAGTGCCTCAGGTTTTTGACAGATTTTCCCTCAAAAACTTTGGCAGGGCTGGGATTGGCTGGGTTGAAAACATGATGGAACACAACCTCAGGGGCTCCAAACCATATCCAGCATCTTAGTTCAAATCTTCTTTCACAGGGTGCAGAGCTCCACGGAAACCCAGGTCTCCTGTCAAAACCTTCATTGTCACCGTCACTTGACAAGGCTGTTTATGTCTAGCTGAAATTCTGCTCTGTGCTCATTGTGATCATTAACAGGGCTGGTGATACCCCTTGCATGTCCTGACCCCTGGCAGTACTGCCAGACTTTTTTCTCACCACGTTATTGCTCTTCTGCTAAACACACATGGCTGCTGTTAAAATCCCAGCCAGCTGCTAACAACTGCTGGGTTTTTCCCAGTTCATTAGGAGGCCACAAATAGTTTTAAATCATCAAGCTAATGAAGCATAAATAAGACTATCAAATGGTCTAGACCTCTGTGGTGGTTTTACC
>VYZS01096331.1:30875-41489 GCA_013400695.1 Neodrepanis coruscans | reverse complement strand
AAACTCAGCTCCTCTGGGGCTGGTGTAAAGGAGGAATCTAGAATGGTGCTGGGTCCTGGCCGAGGTTTCCTGACAAACAGGAAAATGAAAGGAAACACAGGGGAACCCCCAAGGGGAGAAATACCACAGCTGGTAAAACGATGTGCTCCTCAGCCCCTGCACAGCCTCCGCTGTCACTGAAGCTGCACTATGTTGCAGGTTGAAAACAAAGGTTCTGGGAGCAAAACTGTTTTTTCCCTTCCCCCCCCCCTCCATTGTATTTCCCCTCCGTTTTTTTNCATCTTTCCATCATCGGTGGTATTTCCTTATCCAGGAAGGGGAGGGTAAGGGCAGGGATCATTTAATTTTTATGGTGTCTTTCAGGAGGCTCCGGTAAAGACTCAGCGCTACCCTAACGCTTCCCTGCATCAGCCGCTGGCCCCAGAAGAGCATAATTTTTCTGGGATTTTTGTGTTTTATTGTCATTTTTCTGTGTGTGTAAAATAAACCTTGTTATTTGTCAGTTTTTTGTTTTTTTTTTTGGTATGTTGCTTCTATTGGATCTCTCTTGTCAGTACCATGCCTCCTAGTGGTAAATCCACGACACACTACTGCTCATGTCCTGGGAAAACACTGAGCAGAAAAGAGTAGAGATTCAGCTCCAACGACTGATGAGCCCTGAAAGAGAAAGATGGCCTCCGGGATCGCTGTTTTATAGGGAGTCTAATCCTGTGTGATCTCAGCATCCTTCCCAGGCGTAGGTCGCCTCCTGGTTGGCTAAACGGTGCCTGGGAACCGCCCCCCTGTGAGATCTCGCTACAAGGCAACATGGTGGTGCTTCCCACCAAAATGCCTCATGGCCAGGGCCTGACGGAGGATGGGGCTGCCCACGGGCACCACGAGGTGCCCTGGGGGTCCCGGGCACGAGGCTGCCCTCACCCTGAGCGACAGCAGCAGCCACTCGAGGCGGAGTGGTTTCTCCTGCCGCGAGGGCTGCTGGCATTCTTTGTTCGGCACCATGTTTCACACACGCTGGAAACCCACCACACATGTGTGCAGTGCAGGGAACAGCCAGGCTGAAACCTGCTGGCACTCAGTAGCAGTTTTCTGCTGCCACTGGCATGCAGGGTGGCTCTGCACCCGCCGCGCCACTGCCAGGGCAAGCCAGCGGGGCCATGCCCGTGGCAGCCCCCTAGCTCAGTGCTGATGGCTGCAGCACGGGCGGTTCCCCACACCACACTTATCGCTGCCGCTGTGGGACAAACCAGCGAGGAATGGAATGGGGGGACCCCCCCCGGCCCTGCCACTCTTCAAAGTCCAGAGCTTGCCTGCTTGCTTTATAAACATACAAGAGACAAAGTTTAGAACACCCTGGCCCCCTCCCCCCTCCCCATAAAGCCCCTAAAAACCCCACAACCCCCTCTCTCCAATCCCCCAAAAGAGGAAAAAAACAATGGAGAAAAGGAAAATGTTTTAACTGCAGAAAGCTTTTCTTCACCCCACAACAGTGAAGAAGGACCAACTGGACACCACTGGTTCCACACACGGTGACTCTGTTGCTTGACCTTTCGGTGTCTCTCTTGCCCCTCCTCCTTCTATTCCCTTGTGTCTCTCTACCTCATGTTCATTATAAAATAAAATCCATGCTCTGGATTTCAGCATATCATCTCATTTGCACCTAAATTTGGGCAGAGGCATCTCTCGCTGATTGGATCCTAATGCATTGCCAGTTAAGATTTCTTTGCATGCATTTAGGAGCATTTAGGCCTGCTCCCTTCTCCCTGCTCCTAGAGAAGAGGTGAAAGATGCCACACAGGCCCCCAATATTCTTGAGGGACATTTGACCATCCAGGACTGCCTGGGTCTGCCAGCTTCTTCCTCAGCAGCATTCTCAGAGCTGGAGCTCAAACAGGCTGGGCAATGGGCACTCTGGGAACCCAGCTCAGGGCAAGGGCAGCCCAAACTCCTCCTGGGACCCACCACAGCCCAATGCCTTCCCCCAGCAGTGTTTACATGTTCACATGATTTTGCTATTTTAGATTACATGCAGCCACCTACTTTAATGGGCTTATTCTCCAGCTGTTGTCCAGCAGGATTCATCTGCTCAATAAAGAAATCAGCACCACTTGAAATTTGTGCTTCTAAACACTGCTAGCTGGGGAGCTGTAACTCATTTTTCACTGTCTGAACTCATTTCAGTGCCTGCTTGCCAGACTTTAAGGTTACTCAGGATTATCAGTCTCTCACTTTCACCCAGTTCAGTACAAGACTTAATCAGGATAAGACTCATTTGCTTCAATAGGATTTACTGCTTAAATTAGGCAGATGCTTAAGACTCTAATTCAGCAACAGGTTTAATCATTAGAGCCTGTCTGTCAAAAGAGTAACTCTAATGGGAACAGTGATTCAACACTCATTTAAACTCTTAAATATATATTTAATTTTAATTTTGTTATTTTAGTACTATGTAGAATAGAAAGGAACATAAGCACATGCTTAAACTCCCATGCTTTGTGCATGAATTTCATGTTCTTTGAAATATCAAATGAATAAAATAATAGAAAGATCTGCAAACTCTTCTATCCTTTTTTCCTTTTTTTTTTTTTTTTTTGTGGTAGTCTCACCAGGACTTATACATATACACTTCAGTTAAAGAGAAAAAGAATCCTACATTTTTTATTAGTAATAGAAGAGTTACTTGATTAACATTTTGGCATAGAAGAAGAGCCCTTTACGTTGTTATGAAGGTGCTCATAAAATAGGTGAAATGAAAACTTGAAAAGACTATAAAATGTTATTACCACGATGAACTTACTTGAACAGAGATGAAAGTCAACTCAAAGTTATCAAAATTTTGAAGAACTTCAGAACTATACAAATACCTATGTTTAATTGAAGTGATGTATAGGGGAAGGATATTATAATTCACTCGGTATTTATCATAGACTAGATGATAAAGGTTATAAAATGCTTTCTCACTTTATTTTAGAATTACTATATGGGGACAAGAACTGATCGCAGTCTTCTAGGCATCCATATCTCCTGCTTTGTTTGTTAGTAGGAATGTTCAACCTCTTGCTGGACATCAGATCAAAACATATCACTGATATCACTGCATGTAAACTTAAGTTTCCAATAGGTTTATATATGATATTTCTATTAATTATGTGTTTGTTAGGTAACACAAAATCATTCCAGCAAAGGAAAGAGTACAAGATTATTCTTAGTCATATTTTACCATATGACCATATGCACAAGCCAAGATGATATATTTTCCATTTTTTTCTTACAAAAAAAAGACTGAAGATACAAGTTGAAAATGAGGACTATTTTTATAAGTTACTTAAGCAGAAATTTGCAAAAATTAGATTTTAATAAGAAAATTATCAGAAAAGCAATCTCAAAGATAACCCATCTCTGTAATGCCAGATCTGAAGAAGTGTATTTACTATAATGACACAATTCTATCTATATTTATTCTGCTATAACATGACAGCAATAGTAACAATTATCTTTCACTATGTAATTAGCACAGTTTCTAATAAATTCCTGCTGGGATGCCATACCACACCAGTATTAGGATTTGTATTTACTACTTCCTTAAGGATAAAAAAAGCGGTGAATTACTTGTCATCCAAAACCATGTACAATTTAAAATTTAAAGAGTAACCAGTTCACAGATTTTTGAACTTGAATCACAATTATGAATAATGGATGGACAGAAACATACCAAAAAAATTGCACAATTTCTTCTTGTGAAAACTGGAGTTCTTAATAAGTGGAATTTTTTTCCTTTTTTGAAGCATATGTAAGCACTATCTAATAATGGGGCTACCAACTACAGCTTATTAGACTCCATGCACTAATTGAGCACAGGCATTTCACAATGCAAAAGTTATTCATTTTGGGCTCCTTCAGAAAATTGAATTCTAAATACTGAATTAAAACAACAGGATTGAAATGACCACCTTAAACACAAGAGGCGAGACAAGAATTCTTACTAAATTAATTAATATCTCATGTCCTCCCCTTCAGTTTCAAACTATTATTACCCCATGTCCTGTCACTACCTGCCCTTGTAAACGTCACCCTTAGAAAAAAAATTTTAAAAATATATAAAAACCAGAACATGAAAATCAACTTCAATGACAATACCTGCAGATGAATTGTTCAGAAGTATGGCTTGTGTGCTAAGTTATTTTATACAGCAGAACATAAAACTGTAAATTACTGAAGGCCTTCAACCTTCAGAATTCCATCAACATTATAAAGAACTGATGACTTGATATGTAGTGCTTAACTTACTATTAATAGTAAAAACACATGATAATTAATTCCAACGTGTGTATTTATAAAAGGAAAAAGAAAACATGTCTGTGAAATGAACTAAATAGCATTCCTTCTCAAAAAGCAATGAAATGGAAAATCCGATTTCCATGTTTTTAGCCTAAGAAAATTTACTCCTACAAGCTTTTACAAGACTGGAGGAAGAAATTACACGTAATAGCATTAGTTTGATGACATCCGCAAATGTGAATTTCTGTTATTCTACCAAACTTTTTAAAGATCAGAGTATTTTTGTTATTAAATCATGGAACTTTTGCACTACAACCTTCTCCTCATAGTTTTTACATGGATATTTTTGCTTTTTTCACCCAATACTTTTCCAACCTATATTCAAACTAACATTGAATTCTGGAAAATCTGACATTTTGACTGTGCTGTAACAACTAGTCTGCCTCCAGTACTGTGATTCATGTATGCCCACTTATGCCAATGTAGAGAGACCTGAATTCATTCTCCAAAGAGAAACAGATTCAAAGGTATAAATTCTCCTACAATTCCCACTTATGGCCCTGAATTGTAAGAAAACTGTCATTAATGTGATGCCTCTGAACCTTTCCTGTTTATTGTATATATTTAGCTTGATATCACTAGCCTTACACCTCCTCCCTAATTCATGTAGTGGAAGTCACTTCCATATACTGCAGCGGGAGGTGTTTGTTTTGTTTCTATTCTTTTTCTCACAGAAAATTGTCCATAATTATACAGGTTTCATCTAAGAGAGTTTATATGACAAACTGTGCTTTCCTTCAGCTTTCAGGGTACAAGACACACATAAATCAAGTTTCAGATGCACAGATTTCTAAAGGTTTTCATTACTGGTCATTCACCCTGAGATGTTGTATATCATACATTATGGAAACAAGAAAATCCACACATCTTGAACTACAGTGTACTTAGTATTATCTAGCAGCAAAATATAATAAAACTGCATGACAGACAGCATATGTATGAATGCAATTTTTGTGTTAGTCTAAATAGGTTAATCAAAACAGGCAGATTTTTTCAGCCCTAACATATTTGTACCCTATGATTAGGGGCACTGGGCAATCGAATCTATATTTGTGTATGTGTACATTTCTGTATAAACACACAAATGTCCTCCAACAGATGTGCTTTGCAAAACAGTCTCAGCAATGTGAAAAATAAAGAGCAGTTACCGAAGTAAATCTAAGGTCAGGTAACTTGAAGACTGTTTATCGGAGAAAGTGTTCCAGGCACCTTTCTCCTGACCTTCAGCCTTAGGCCTTTGCTCAGGTATAAGCTTTTAGTCCATCTCCTTTAAGAATGATTCCCAAAGATCTGAGCTTCTGCCACTGCACATTTCCAATAGGAGCTTCTTTCTCTCTGCTATTCTGCTTTGATTCCAAGCCTAGTTGTCCAGACTCGCTTATTTTCAATCTTGGCACATATTTGTCACCAAACTACTGCTTATCAAAGAAGATGGTGGGAGAAAAGCAAAGGGAGAAAACATCTAAAATTATATCTTGTCCAGAGCCAAAAGACTTTATCCCCTCATTTAAATGGGACTGTGATAGTGAGCCTGTCTATGGTACATGACTTGTCTTCTTTAACCAGCTTCCTCAGTTTGACACTAATGTATCCTAACAAGGACAGCCAGAAGTTGTGTAAAAATAAAGTGAGATTTGGCAAAGGGCTGCAGTTGTCAATAAAATCTTACAAGTAACTCAAGGTTACTGTGTCAAATAACTTACTTCAGCTCTTGCAGAACTGCGAACTGACATGGAGAAGACAATCCCTTTCATGGAGCCCCCTCCTTGCCTGTTTTAAGACAGATTTCAGACAGTTTTCAAACTGCGTGTTTCAAAAGCTAAACACTGAAGTATCATTTTCATCATTACTGCCTGTGGACAAAGTAAATTTAAGGCTTCTGAGAAACCAAGTTTCATTCAAAACTAACATACACATCTGTTATGCCACATAAGCATGAACTCAAAATGTAGATTTACTACACCACTATTAAACATAAACAAATTAAAGAGATAGAAAAGGGGCAATGTCAGGGGCAAAATAACAATGTTAATTTAATGCGAAAACAGGAGAAAGATAGAAGTAAATGGTAGAATTTCTGTATTATATTACTTTTAATTACACAATAACAACAGAGGCTCCAACTGGAATTTGGCTATGGTTATTCACAAAGCAGAATTGGATTTAACAAGGTTTAGATTAGATATAACATAAAAAAGAGACTGGTTAGTTAAACTACAGTTAGAGGAAAGGTACGAGAGAAGGTAAGAGCTGGAAATAAAAACTACAACAGAGAGTAACACAGGAAACTTCTGCATAAACTGAGTAAACCTCTCTGTCTTAGTGTATGAATTAAATATTACATGAAAGTCAACACGGTTTATAAGGACTGTGTAAAACAAGAATTATTAAGAGTAATTTCTAATAGTTAGAAATAGATAGTTCTTCTCACTATAGCCATATGGAAAGTGGTGACCTTAAAAAAAAATCAGAGTATGTTATGACTACAATTGTATTCCTGTCTTTACTTCTTTAGTCTAAACAGCTGTATATATATGCAATGATTTTTTAGATTTAATCTTTATAGTCAAACTATGAGCAGATGCACAGGTCCTAAAAATAGTTAAATTAATGACTTCGGGTGGGGAACAGGAATTCATTACTGAAAATTCTACTGTATCTATTGGCAGCTTCAAACACAGAAAAACCTCTAAATATCTGAAAATAGAAGGTGATTTTTGAATTATGTATGGTAAAATTGACAAATAAGCCCAGGTGGTCACTATTCCATTAAAGAACAAAATCATCCATGTTTGACAGACAGAACTACTGTATCTGTGTGATACATATAAGAGAATATGTTACTGTATTAAGGAATTTTGGATATTCCTCCTGAGGGATTTGGTGGAGTTAAAAGCAGCTGTTTCACTGAAACAAGCATTTTGGAATTTAAAAAAATCTACTAATATTTGTAGGTATTTCACAGAATAAGAAACCAAGTAGTTAAAAAAAAAAAAAAAAGCTGTTTTTGAAATTAGAAAATAATTTCTAAAGAGACATTTAAAATAATCTGTGTTGTTTACTTTTTCTCTTTGAAAAAAGAGAAAAGCTGTTGAAAAGCTGTTATATCTAATTACAGAAAGAAAAAAACCCCAAACTGTCTTGAAGAAATCACAGCTAAAAAAACCCATTCAAATTAATATTTCCAGCTTATTATTTTATATATTTTTGCATACATTTTCCAAAATTTCTAGTCATTAAAAAAAGAAAAATATATATATATTTTAAGCATCTTTAAACATATATTCTCTTCATACTCAGCTCATCAAATACCTGTAAGCAGTTGAAACATCTTTAGTTTCAGAGCAAGGTATATTAGCAAAAACTATTAACCTAATATGTTTTGAACAATAAATATTCTTCTACATTGTACCCCATCTCAACTAAAAAGAGAAAAGGGAAAACATGCACCAAATAAAAAATTCATTGGAAATTAGTCAGCAAGTTCTAAGGGTAGAGGGTTCACATATTTATGTTTATGTGTAGCTTATAAGTGCATTGAAACATTAAAAGGATCTCTGGAAACTCTTGAAGTTAAAATATGAGTTCGTGTATTTTACAAATTGATTGATAAATTTAAGCTACCTGGATACCCTTGGTTTAGGATTTATTACCTATGTGTATTTTCCTTATAACATACTTTTCATTCTAGTATTTTTCTTTCTGGAAGCTAAATTAGTTTAAAAAAAAAAAAAAAAAAGTAAATCCAGACACAAAAACTTCTTTCCACATTCTTTCATTTCAGTGATGTTTAAATAGTCATCAGGAGAACGGAAGAGAAAAATCTAGACTGTAGATAGAAGTTGCACTGAATTTCAGCCTATAAAGATTTTAGAATAATCTTAAAGCAAACAGAAGAAAACTTCACAATTAAAATGCTGTATAAACACACATTTTCATTAAATCTTCCTTATATTGCAGATGAAAATTTATACAAGCACATTAGTTGCCAGTAAACACTTAGACTGTGCTGTGTGACCTCTGTGATATGGCTACAGAAGAGGAGTTTTAAGTGAGAATTGTATAATTGTATATATATGCACATCCATACACACACATGCATGTGTGTATATATACATAGGAATATATGTATATATATATTTATGCAAACAGTTTCTCTAGTCTTTCTTCCTGATGAACTATTATTTAGCTAAGAGGAAAAAAAGCAGAACTAACAGCAGGTTATATGGTTAGCACATACAGCAAGTGCACAGTAGGACCAAATAATACTAAATAATACAGGAATCAACAATAAGTTTCCAACCAAAGAAAGGAAAATATTAAGTTACATAAGTAAAACATTAAATACAAGACAATTGCAATTTTTTTTTTGTTTTTAAAGAGTTCATGCCACAGAAATGCAATCTAGAAATCTAATTGAGGATACAGGCCTGTCAACATGCGCTATGAATGGATTAGAATACATGTTTTGCCTTCTTATATCCTTAGATAATTCATTTCTGTCCATTAGACCAAACTGACTTAATAAAACAACCAATCCACCTTTCTATATAGAAAGACCTTGATTTTTCTTTATGGATCTCTTGATGTAAAGAGAAAACTGATATTACAAAATTCAAGCAGTATTCAGGAAAATTAACTATATCTCAATCCAAACCAACACAAGTGTGTCCAATTCATCCAAACCGAATTGTTTTCCTGTGCAAAATCTTTCAAAAAAATGCACGTATAAACTTTGTGATTTAGATTTTATTAGCAAGATATATTTCATGTGCAGATGACAATAAAGTCCTAGTATCTTAGGAAGATCATTTCTTATGGAACAGCATAGTAATGACAGAGTTTAAAATAATTTTTGTACATTAACATTCAAAAAAAAATAGCAGTCTTAAATAGGAGTACACAAGCAAAACAAAGTAGTTCTTGATTAAAAAAATAAGGACAATTGCCACTCATTATTGTAGGACTACTTGATTAGTCCTACAAAGACCTGCTATTTTATGGAATATGAGCTTCCACCTTGCTAAACTCTCCATTAAAAAAAACCAGTAACTTTGTAACCAGCTCAGCATTTACTACCACACCATAATACATGTGAATTTTACAACACTGAAGATTTGGTTCAGCCACTGACTTTGTTTCAGCAAAGAATACACATCTAGATGTAATAAATGTAGTTGATTTTCCTGAATTATCAGCCTTTTCAAATACAAGGCCAGTTTAGCAAATCTGTGCTTTATTACCATCATACTTAACTTTCCACACATAACATCTTGCCAGCTATGAGAAACTTGGATTGTGTTCTCTGCAGTAGAGAAACAGGAGGACTAACTTAGGTATGAAATTTGGCATCCAAGTAGCAGAGGTCCTCTACTAATTCGCAAAAGTGTAACTGTTTTGAGGCAGTCTGCTGGGTCTAGTTTGACTTTGGTGGTATTCTATCAGCACATACCAGCAGCTTGATCATTTGGTTAGGACACAAAACAGACCTCCCTACTCTGCAAGTTTATATGTCTTTTCAGGGGCTGGACTCACAAATGAGGATGAAGGAAAGCCTTGCCTCCAGACAGGCTGAGAACAAGCACCTGGGACAGAGGGTTCACAGAGTTCCAGCTCTAAATGCACCCAGAATAAGAAGGAACATGATGCCCAGCATGCTGGGAAGCAGCTGTCTCTGTTCTGAGAACTGCAGTCATTTCAGAGGCTGTATCTTTCCCACTCATAGGGAATCACAGGATGGTGTGAAGCTGTTAACAACCACTTTCCTGCAATGTGAGGAAAGGCAAAGAACTCTGGTACTCCACAGAGTTATTGAAGCAGCTGGGCTGAAGAAATGGGTGAGAAGAGAGGGAATTTCTGTCAATTACTTTGAACCTCAGACAGAGTTGGAGACGGACAATCCTGCTCCCAACTAAACCAAGAATCCTCTAAGCCATACAAAGAGGGATCAACCTACTGGGCGTGGCATCTCATCATCTTCTCTTCAAGAACATATCACACACCAAGCAAAATGCACCAAGTTGGATCACAGAAAAAAGTTCTTTTCTGACTGGAAGAGGAAAGAAGAAAAATGAACCCACAACTTCTTTCTTATGGGCCAACTCTCTTTCTGGAAGCTCACTATCCAGCTTTTCCGTCTGCATTCCTGCTTCCGTTTTTTTTCCTGCTTCATTTTTTTGACATAAACACTGTATGAATGGAACAGAAATTCTTTTCTATCTCTGGTTCACATTTTGTATACGGTGAGTTTCTATTTAAGTCATCAGAAATGTCATTAGG
>VYZS01096331.1:20385-30823 GCA_013400695.1 Neodrepanis coruscans | reverse complement strand
CCCCAACTGCTGCAAAACAGAAGATATTAATCATATTTCACAAAAGGTAAAAATCATCCTAGTGAACATTAAAAAAATAAAAGCTTTAAATTAGCATAGTATGTTAACTCTTTCACATTAGTAAATTTAGCTTAGCAAACATAGCACATCTAACTCAAAATATGTGTACATAAATGTCTTGGGCAAGAGCTGCACTGAGAAGTAGATCTATTTATAAAGCATCAATGAACATAAAGCACCAGCTGTGGGATATACAGCTCTTCATTTTCTGCACATAGGAAATCACTTTCTATCAGTGCCAGAGGAACCTCATACAGATTGAAGTATAGGGAACAGGTTATACCTGTATAAATACAGATCTACTGAAGTTAAGTGGAAGATGTAAAAGTAAACATGTACTGTGAATAAGTATTAATAGTGAAGAGTGTCCCATTATCCTTTCCATTACTGTGGAGTAAAACACAACAGAAAGAAAGCCTATTTCTATACTCCTTAAATGTGGATTGAGTTGGATTCCATTAGAAAAGCAAAGCTTTGATAAAATTACCACTGGTTGTTGAACACAGAGGCAATTTTCTTTTCCTCTTAGTGGATTCCACAACATATCTAACATAGTCCTTTTAGTTATGATTTTAATCATAGGTGGTAAAATCTGTGATGGCTATTTAACCATAGTAGGGACTGACTTTTCTCAATTTACTTACGTTGTGTTGGGACTTGTAACAACCTATCTGGGATTTTTCATATTCCTATTTTCAGTCTCATGCAAGACTGGAAACCTTAGCACGGATGGTTCATCTTTATAATACTGTAACTGAATGTGTATTATCTCAGATGTTATGGCAGTTCTAGATGGTCTGAGGAGGTTGGCTGGCAAAAGAAGTGAAGCTGATACAATATTGTGATAAAATGAAGCAATTATGATGTATTTCTGATATATTTTTGTTTGAGTGATGAATCCGTCTTAATTCACATGCAGGTAGATATTTTTCTCACTGAAGAAATCAGACTGTTAAGAAAGAAACCCTAAAACAAACAATCCGTATCTATCAGTCTGTATGTAACAAGCTGTAAACCTTTGCTTTGGGAAAATGTTGTCTCTTCATGCTGTGACAGAGTAACATGAAATAGAACATGAAAACAAGGAAGAAAAGCTGTGCCTAAAGGCTGTAAGTTGTCTACATCCATCTTAGCTCAGATATAATAAAACCTTAATTTATACTGGTATTCTATTTTGATCTTAACCAAAATAACCTGTGAAATCCAGATAAATGCAGCGTGATGTGATAGCAGCCTGTGTACCAGTGCAGTGGCTCAAAGGGAGTAAGTCAAAAAGTCATTGCAGGTTTCTGCTGTGTTCTAACACATTCATGGTTACACATGCCAGCACCCACCCAAGAGACTGACAATCTCTTGTTAACAGGCCACTAGGGAGAGGCAAATAAACAGTGATAAATTTGGCTATACAGAAGACACAAGACAGAAATCTATTCTAATGTGAGTTGGAACTAATTTTCAGAGTATTTTTTAATACTAAACAAACTAGATATTTCTTTTTCTTCTGCATACCCTGGGCTACAAGAAGGCAGCAAATTCCATCATTATCATATCAGTATTACCTGCTGCAATGCTCTCAGGGTATTGGCAGATGTTCACAGTCCATTTGGCTTCTAGAAAATCACAGCCTGCTTTGTATTAATTTGAAGTAATACAACCAAGAGTTAAGGAAAATATACAAATAATCAAAGGTCCACAAATCAGCCATTTTGAAAATAGGTTCCTGTTATTTTAGTGTAGTAAAGAGATTTTTGAGACACATGGTGATTCTGTAAACAAGTCTAGCAAGAGCCAAGTAAAAAAAAAAATCAATTTAAAAATAAATTAACCTTATTCCAATAAGATAAGTTTGTTCCACTAGAAATAGGAAGTAAAATTAGATCATTTAACCACTTTATTATGGCCTCCTGCAATCACAGTAGTAGTGTACTAGTACCATTGTGTACTAGTACCATTGTGTACTAGACACCTAATTTATATTATTATTATTATTATTATTATCCACCATCCTGTCCTTCCCTAGTCCACCAACCCAAGAGAGCACATTTGTCTGAGTTGTTAAGAAAAAGCCAAATACCACCAAAATCTTCTAAACATGCACACACTCGGTGGTCCAGCATGTTGTTATGATCTGCCTACCTGTTCAGCTAAATAAGTGAAGAAAAACATACAGACTTTAACACAGCCTGTCTGCCTGGCACGTTTTGAAGTCAAAACCATGGAGTTGCTAGGATTTCAAGTATGGAAGTCATGCCTTAGGGTCATGAGTCAATAGATCTTTGAGTGCTCCAAAGAAAAGGTCTGTGCACAGAGAAAGGAAGAAAGAAAAATCAGTATGCTTCTCATTTTTGTCTTTCTTATGATTCAAGCTTGACAGAGAAAAATTTACATAGTGGAATAAATGACCAATTACATAAATTGAGCTTAACCCATCTCTAAGGCTACTCTAAAAAGAAAAAAATCTATAAAAAGACAACATGCAGAGAATATAATTTATCTGGACGACACAAAAAAGTCCACCTCGGGTAGGGCTTTGCAGCTCACCTAAGTGCAACATGGTTGTCAGAAAAATTAGTGAAATACAGCCCAAGAGGAAGGGAAAGAATTCTTTGCAGAAAATAGAAGTTTCAGTTCTGTGTTCAAAGCTATGGGAACAGGCCCATGTTAAGCAGATCAGAATGCTGGAGGAATATTTTGGGAAAAAAAAAAACAAACAACCAAACAAAAAAACCCTGAAATAAACAAGGAAAAGTCCTACCAAACCCCAAGAACCCAACAATGAACAGCTTGGTTTAGTACAATTCATCAGTTGTACCTTTCAGTTCCTTCGCTGTTAATCAAGGCTGAAGACTGAAAAGGGTCAGAATACAGGGTTTACCCTCCCCTACTTCTTTTCTGAAAACTTCTTCTAATATATTGTACTGCAGGCCCATTATTTTCCACCAAAATACCAAGGTAAGCCAGACCAGGACTTCATGGGACAGATCCCGCCAATGTGCACACTCAGGAAGACCACAACAGCTAAGCAGGAAACAAAGCCAAGAAAGAAATCCTCCCATTCACATTCAAAACTGGGAATAGAGCAACAAGATCTATCCAGAAAGATATGAAGAATTACATTAAACTTCTTCTTCTAGGGTTGTCATTGAAAAATATTGGGTCAGGAAGTCTACACACACTCCAAAAATAATTTATACAGACATCTGCCTAACCTTCCCACACTGCAGCACAAGTTAAGCTTTACTAAGGTATCCATCTAACATTTCACTCTTCACCAGGTCAGTATGCTAGATCTCTTTCACTCACTTTTCATTGTTTAAAAAATAAACACTTAGTTTTTGCCAGCAAATTAATTTTATTTTTGTCTCACATTTCTCCTACTCTCTTTAATTCTTCTTTCATTCACCTTCTAATACACCTTTTGCATAACTCTTCAGTACTAAATTCATTCTCATAATTTCATCACTCTTCCTACTTCTCTTCAAAGTGATTGAAAGTGACTAAAAATTACTATACCCATAATTCTAGATTTTATATTGATTATTAGCTCAGATGCAAGCTGCATTACCCAAACAACAAAGCTATTATTTAACAAAAAGCTTACCTGTTACAGTCCCTCTCACACTATCTTCTTTTCTCAGAAGCAAGGGAGAAAGCTGTAACAACAGCTGGACATAGTTCCCTGAGGAAGAGTGGCACCAGCCATTTGCAAAACAGCCACAGCACACCTGCATTTGTTTAACACTTATGAAATTGTAGTACTGCCTTCAGAAGGCCCAGTAAAGAAAAAAAAAAAAATCCTGGAAGAGTTTAATTCTGCTGTTACAGGTAGTAAAGAATTTTAGTCAGTTAGGAAAAGGTAACATTTCCTTTGCTGCCTGTTAAGCTACTCAGGTATTTCCAGGGAAGTTTAGGTGTTGGGGTATAGAGAAGAAATTGTCTCTGTTTTCCGAACAATAAGTTAATTCATGGCTTACCTTTCACATAGAAGTTACTGGCAACACTTCCAAGCAATATGTCTCAACAGACATCATAACGTGTCAAGACAACAAAGGCTTTTGAAGATAAGCATAGACATTCACTTTCTCATAGTCTGATAAAGAATTCCTAATTCTTTGGGTGAAGTTAAGAATTTCACAATTATTGATAATAGGTCTGCTTTGTCTAACTTGCCGCTCAAATATCATAAAGAAAATGCATTCTCTGCCCAGGATTTGGCTATTTCTCTCACGCTCAGATAGTTGTACCAGCTCAAGTATTTAGCATTTACTCAGTAATATTTTTCTTGCAAGAACTGAATGCTCTGATATGTTCAAACACGAGCACACTAAAACTCCATGAAGTAGCAGGAAAAAGATTTTTCTGCCACAGCAAACCTCACTTTTAATCTAAGGTTTAAATCTAGCAAACAGTTTATGCTTGTTCTTATATTTATTGCGAGTAGTCACACTGAAATCAGTAAGATGAATGGGTCCATAAATCTCTAGCACAAAATAGCCAACGAAAGGAAAAGAAACATTACTGTTTCCTGGCAATTGATTTGCTCAATCCAAGCAACTGTCACTCAAAATGGAAATCAGATCCTCTGACCCTTAATCAAGCGCTGCAGCCTCTCTTTGCATCTTCTACTCTTCTACCTAAAACAAATTACAAACTAAAAGGAGTTCATCTCCCAAAAATCTCATGAAAAATACAACAGAATCAGTTTACTTGTAGCACTAAGACTCATGCTTAACCTGAAACACCAGAATGAACAACATCTTACTGCTTTAGCATGTTGCCAATGGGCACATGACAAAAAAGAAAGCATTTGGGGAATTTGGTCTTTTAACCCTTTAATCTAACCTGAGAATACATGAACTTCTCAATCTGGGAATTTTCTTTCTAACTCTTCAAGCCCCGACTAGCTCAGCCCAACTGTGAAGTTTACCCACCACCCGTGACTCATACCAGCCTCCCAGAGCTATCAGCCCCTGCCCCAGCTGCACTCACAAACCAGATGAATCTTGATTTTTCTGGCCTAATTTTGGCCCTGTAACCCCACTGTGGGGTCACTTGGGCACAGGCTGACCTGTTCCTGGGCTGAGGGTGGTAGGAGAGACCCTGCCAAACTCTTCCCGACCCCACATGGGTCCCCCAGCACCTTGGTGCCAGGGAGCTGCCAGACATTGTGGCACCTTGGCACTGATTATCTCTTTCAACAGCATCAAAGAAACTGAACACAAAATCCAGTTACTGTGTGGGGTTTTTGGGTATTTTTACTTAGTGAGGTTGGCAGCAAATTCATCAGTAATTGATCGAGTGGCTTCAATTACTTTTATGCCTCTACATTACTGCTTCCCTCTCATGCTTGTATCCAGCAGATAGAGTGGTATCTTCAGAAGTCCTGGTCTGATGCTGGAATCAAACTCTCAGAAAACAATCAAACACTTTCCTTTGTGAAATATGCAGCATGTTCAGCTCACCATCCTTCAAAACACAACACAAAAATCATGGATCCTGGAGCTTAAGACAAAACCAAGGATCCTTCAGGTGGGCAATAGGATGTTTCAGCTTAAGGAGTTTGTGATGCTTTGAAGAACACAAATGACTGTGTGCATGGCAGTGATGTTACAGCTGTGTATTATATCACCGGATTATACAAGTGGTGTTTATATGTTTTCCTTTACTCAAAGAAGCAAGTATTATCTTTTACAGAGTAAATGCCTTTAATTTTTCCAAAGGCACTGCTTTCTATTGATATATACTTTACAAAGAGAAGGAGGAAACAAAACGCTGCAGCTGGGCATGTCATGAATACCAAGAAGGGCAGAACCATTACTCCAGTGCAACAATTAACACTTGCATCCCATTAGGGAATGGCCTCATTACAAAACTTGTCTATAATTAAAAATTTCTCATAGGAAACCTTTAATATACGTCACCACTTTCACCCTGTGCTATTTATCACACATTAGTCTGAATTTCAGTGCAGGCACAATGTGAATTAAATGTGCAGTACACTATGTGCAAGTGTTATTACTTTCTCCAAATTCTTGTTTTCCTACAAATATCTGTAATTCTTACATCCTTTTGAAAGCAATTCTTAATAAAAATCCTAATATTTATTTTTATGGGTTTGGAAATTGTCATAGCAGTACATAGCAACTTCCTACTGCTTGTGGTTAAAGAATATTTAAGCCTTCAGCTACAAGTAAATAATGAAGGGTTTTTTTCCCTGATCTGTGATAAAAAGAAGTTCCAAAGTAAAATTCATGCACTATGTCATGGTCTAAGAGAATGAAACTCCTTTCCTTTTTAAATTTTAAAATAATGATGTCATTTCACCATTGCTAGTCTAGTCCTAAAAGACATAATTTGTTTAGTATAATTTTTTTTCTTTATAAATCAAAATCTTTTTCACCTTATCATCACACTGTCTTGCAAGAACTGTACAAATTAATTGCTGACCTAATAATCTTCCTGCCCGATGTGATTCATTCTACTTTCTCAACAACACCAGTGGAATGCTTCATATTGGCACTGGATGTGTTTCATTGCTTTGTTTAATCAGACTCAAAAATAGTTTTATCTTTTTGTGACATAAAGGATTCTTAGAGAAGTCAAAGTGTGACACTAAGCTCTATTTAGAGGAAGATGTTTTTAGTAAGTGTTTAATAAATCAATTAAGTTTGAACTATATCCCCAAAATAAGCACTTTCACATGAGTTTACAAATACAGTTTGTTTTTTACGATCTGCTAGGGCTCAATTGAAAAAGTTAGTAATTTTTTGCTAAGAATCAGTGTGACACATTTTTTTTAATTTAGTTTGTGTGTGTGTGTGTGTGCAGTCTTATCTATGTCTAATTTAGGAGTTTTATGGGTAAATAAATTGTCCTTATCAAGGTACCTGAATATAATTTTAAGTATTTTATCTTGTATTTTGAGTAATGTGTGAAACATGTGAGAGCATGATACATTGTGACAAGGCTGAATTTTAAAAAGTTGAATCTGTTTCTGACAATGTCATAATTTTTTTTGCATTATTTACAATATTTGTATTTACTGCTCAACTGTAAATTAAAGGGGGAACGTCTCGCAACCAGTGGCACTGAACTCTCCAGATACCCAACCTAAATCTGTGCATCATTTGAGGAAGTCTGTTTTTTGTTCCTGACCAAGAAACATGACTACATGAAAAGTTTTCAGTGGCACACCGACGTTAACAGGACACCAAACCAGTTGCCTCAGTCTCAGGTTTTCAATACAAGACCTTTTTGCTAATTATTGATACTGACTTAGGGAACCACATGCCAAAGACATCTGCAGGGTCAGAGCTTAAGGATCTGCAAAAGGAAGAAGATTCAGCCGTGGAGATTTTGTTGGGCAAAATAATATCTTTTTCCAAGGCATGAATACACAAGTTTCTCTTAGGTTACTTCATTTTATTAGTGATAAAAGGGACGCCATTTCATGGAAGTGCCTGTGCTGCATTCTCTGGGGTGTGCTTTGCCCACCTTCTCTCTTATTGGAATACAAATCAGCACTGCAGTAAAAGCCCATTTCATTGCAGACTATGCCTGACCAGCTCCTGTCAGTGCTAACACAAGACTTTCTGAAGGCAAAATAAGGAGGTTTCTGCTGATAGTATCTTTTTCTGGCATAAACTTAATACCTTTAAAATGTCACATTGTATTGTTTAGCAAAAAAAGAATTATCTATCAACACTAACACTTAAGGGGGATGATCATAATAGTCCTCAAGCTCAGATGGAGACTCAGGATGCTACAACAGATGTATTTTGACAGAAAAGAGAATAATAAATTGCAGGTCTGTGTGAACATTATTCAATACTTCTATAATGGGGGTAAAATAATTGATATGTTTCCTTTTGGCAACGAGACTTCTAATGAATAAGACATCTTGACAGAAAGATAGCAAAAATAAATGTAACTACAACACTTCATTAAAGTAAAAGTATCTTTACTATTAATATACAAATGGTGAAGAGTGACAAATAATTGATATACTTTAAGCCATACTTTCAATGTCTTTCATAAATACAAAACCAGCATCTGCGATATTACTTCTTTTTACAGTATAGAGAGATATATATATACACAGCATTTCATAGGGACATAAGATTCTGAAACAATAAACAACCTAGCTCCAGTGGTAGCTAACTTATCAATATATAATTCAGGTGGCATATATCGCAAGTGGGCTGTTGACAACATGTGGAATAACAAAAACAATGTATGGTATGCTTTAGCTCATACTGTACACAGCATACAAATATGTACCGAGTGCTAATTGTAGCAGGAAAGCTTTTTTTTTTTTCTTTTAAAACCTTGTCGAAGTAGTTCAAAATTCTTAGTGAGAACTCTACACCACGAGCAACAAAATTATCTTCTGGGGGGGGTCTGACTGCATTATCTATTTTTCACTGATCTGTAGAGACTCTGAGGGTTTGTTTTCGCCTTCTCCAATCCTGCATTTTAGGTTTTAAAACCGTAGTCTAATTACATGGTAGAGTTAAAGGATACAGCAGGGTTAATCATCCCTCTCCTCTGGTTTTCAGAGCACACAGAACCCTTGCTTTTTGCCAATGTCCTTCAGCAGCCTCTCTTGCTTCAGTGGTTCCCCATTTCCTCGTCAATGCTAACAAGAGATGCTCCCAGTATCCAAGCCTCTCACTCTTTGGCACCTGTTCTCTCTGGAAGTTGCTTTCCTGAACTCTGTTGGCACTGCATCTGGTCATCCTGCCCGCTCCCAATCTCACCTGTGACCTAAAAGCTGCCAATACAAATTTGGCAATAAATATTTACTTAATTTCTCTGGGCTAAAAATGGCCAATATTCAAGTTTGAAAGTCAAACATCATGAGGCTCTCAAAGCCTGTTAAGAGAAAAGACAGACTGCTAAATTGATTTCTCAGAACCTGATCCAAGGCCAAATCTGTAAGGCTTCTTTTTGGCTCAGGTTCAAATAAATTGATACAAGAACAGATTTATATGTGCAGTGGAAATACTGAAGATCACTTAAAATTTAGTGAGTGGTTTTCTCTCATTGCTAAAGAAGAGTTGTTAAGTGGATGTGAAAAAAAATCTGAAAAAGGGGGTCAATTATTTAAAAAAAGATTTATTTAACCATGGTTGCTTCTTATCATTCAGAACAATTATGTGAAGCTAAGAAAAGAGATTTAAGATGAGGCATTACTTCTTAGAATGTTGTCATCTTCACTTAAAGGAGTATCGCAATCGCAATGAATTATTTAAAGAGATATTTTATTTCTGGACATTTAGTAATGTAGGGGATAAAACTGCCATCAGATATTCTATCACCTTTTCCTGATCAGTACAAACTCCTGATAGAAAAACCTCCTCTGTTCATAATGTCAGCAGCAGCCTGGTAGGAAATTTAGGTTCCACTTACACCCAGAAATCTGATTCACAAAAGTAACTGGATCAGCCAAGGACATGCAGAGCCTTGCTGAGATGGATGGATGGAAGGATGGATGGATGGATGGATGGATGGATGGATGGATGGATGAATGGATGGATGGATGGATGGATGAAATCCAGGCCCTGCTGAAGTCAATTTGTGTCTTAAAGCCCAGTGAGACCTGTGTTACACTGTGGCCCTTCTTGCAGCAGTCTAAGCACCCCTCCATAGATCAATTTGTAACAGGGGGCTTGAGCTTTCTCAGTAAATGATCTTTTTGGAAGTCCAATGGACACAACGACTCTATAAAGATGTTACTTCCTCTGACAGCTTTCACAGCGATGGTGAGGCTGCAAATGACTGCAAAACAAATATCCCTTGCAGTTCTATTCCGGAGGTAAAATGCTGGGAAGACGCTCCACATCATCTTCCAGGTTTGAGAGAAGATTTTAACGTTTTAGGTTTAAGCACTTAAATAGAACTAAGGAGACTTTCTATCTGACTCTTCAACTTGATAAATTGGTCAAAACACTCCTACATATCCACCATGTGCTCCATCTACTTGAAATTTTTCAGCAGTAACACACCCACTATGGCCTCCAGTGGAATTGTGATCTGGTGGATTTGGGTTTTAAAATATCTAAGTGACTTGACAATAGTATCTCCAGTTTAATTTAGATGACTATTTGAACATATTTGAGCAGAAAAGTATGTCACTGTAAAGCTTTCAATTATTTTAAACAGGCTTTGTAGACAAATTACTTTAGATTTTTCTTTAATAAAGCAGAGTGGCATGCTATCAAAAGGCACAAATACATTTCCATTATCTGGTCTAGGAAACAGAAAAAAATGGCATGATGATTATACTACAGTTTGACGATTGGCACTTAAATAAATAATCAAAGTAATTACCATCATAAAAAAAGAAAGCCACTTTTTTTTTTTTGTTTCATTTTTT
>VYZS01096326.1:16129-31465 GCA_013400695.1 Neodrepanis coruscans | reverse complement strand
GTTTTCCTAATCAGTTAAAACGCAAATTCAAAGTGAGAGTGCCCCTTGAATGTTCACCTATTCCAATCTCCTTGATCTTGGATACTGCCTATTACTCCAGATTGCTTTTACAACATCCTTTTATTGACCTTTCTTTATGCTGCTGTCCATAAGGCCAGAAAGACTTCTCAAATCAATTCTCAGTGCACCTGAATCAATTCTGAACCTCACCATGTCAAGGGAGCAACCTTCTTTGAGACCAGAGCCACTCATNAAATTCACAAAATGCAGCATCTCTGTGAATATCTCCTAGGATCTGTACTGGGCATGTTCACAACTCATTCAGAAACGCTGTTCTCCAAGGAGCAAGTGAGCAGATGCTATTAGTCCCACTCTCACAATTCTCATCTCCCCAGTAAGAAGAGCAAATTACAATGATTTAGTCTGCTCTCAAAACACACTACTTCCTGAGGGTCTGCTCTGTGGACTCTTGAATATGCTATTATTCATTCTCTATTTTCTCAACAGAAGCCATATTTATGCCATATTTACTAGAATAGTCTCAAAGGATCAGAAAATGCATCATTCACATCTTTCCTACAGCACCTAATTGTAAGAACCAGCAGTACTTTCCTGCTTATTAACTACACAAAAGTGTAATTTCTCTATCATTAAGAAAAGTACTCCAAACTCATAAAGAGAAACTTTAATTACACAGCAGCTTTGAAAGATCTCTCTATACAGATATAATATTCTTAAATATGCTGCTCATTAATAATTTAATGTGGACAAAAAAGCACACTTTTATAACTTTCATGTTATTTAAAAAATAAATTGAAAGCCAGTAAACCTAGTAATTGACTCCTGGTTTTTGCTCAAATTTTGAATAAGTTTTAAGTACATAAGTCACATGCCTCAAAACAGTATTTAATTAAAAACACTTAGGAACAGAAGATGACCTTAGAAAAGAAGAAAAAACAAAGTGTTGCATTTGTCTATTCCTATTTTTTACAGTTCAGCTTAGTTTGAGTAGTTCTTTCTTTTCAAGAGCTCCAAACTCTTTCCCACTCATAAACAGACAAGCAGTTATCAAATCTTTCAGCTTTTTATGTTAAATGAATGTGTTCAGTTACATACTTGGATTATGTGTGTGTGTGCATTTAGATATAAAACCATGTACACATACTCTCTAATCTACACAAGAGAGAGAGATAGAAAGACATACACGGATAAAGACTTCTTATTTCCTTCTTGCACATTTCCAGCACTAACAGCTTCCTGCTTCAAAAACTTCTCACAGTCTGTAAGCAGCCAGAGAGGCTTAATTTTATAATTTATCTGCCCTGAATTTTTGTAATGATGATTATTTTCATACTTTGTTTTACACAAAAGTAATTATTACCTCCTGGAAAGCTTCACACTTCACTTGGCCACTTGGCTCTCAGTATATTAAGTCCCTTGAAGTAGGTTTATACGCACAAGAAAACTCATGATTCTCTCCACACAGAAGAGTAGTTACATTGGTTTGTCAAGTGCCTCCCTAACACCTCAAGGGTGTTTTCAAAGTTCAGTTGGGCACGCAATCAATTACTGCACAGTTAAAGGGTATCTTCTTCCTCTTAAGGCAGCTTATACTGACACCAGTCATTGGCTTTGGCTTTCTCCTTTCTCTGTGTTAGTGAAGTCCAAACTCAAACAGTAAGATAACTGCAATGAAAGTGCACATAATAGAGGATAATAGATTGGAGCTGAGAGAGTTTGACAGCCCATGCAGACAGGGAAAGAAATTAAGAGGACATTCCTGTCCAGAAGTGACACAGATACAGTGAAGAACAAGAACATCCATTTCTTCCCCCTTTCTGTTAACCAAGCAACTATTCAGCAAAACAGGCAGCCACATCACAATCTTTTTATTACTTTTAGCAACCTATTTGAACAAATCTTATGGCAAATTCTGGTTAACATGAAAGATTTTTCTTCCAGAAACAGCCTCAGCTCCCCCATCACCACCCTGCTCTTTCTATTTTTGCACCCAAAAAAAAGAAAAGATGATGCATAAAGGAGTATGTTGAGAAAAGTACATGGAGTGCTGTTAGCTTCTCCTTTTAGTGCTCTGTGCCATGATACCATAAACGCAAGGAGACACAAACAGCAGGAAAAACAGCGGCTAAGAAGGTGAATTGAGGAAGGAGAGTCATATTTCTCACTCTAAGCATGCAGCATTAATTCCATTTCATAGATGCTGGCTGGCTTAGCCTCAAAACTCTTAACCTTCTTCTAAATTATGCCACATTCACTTCCCTGAATCTCTCTGTTTCAATACTTAAAAGTACACTCATTTTAACTCATGCAGTCACTCAAACATTTCTGCAGGCACTAAGATGTCAGACAGTGTCAATGTACACAGTATTGTAGTTATATTGATTTAGAGAAACAGGAGAGTCACCGATGCAGAACACTACAGGGCCCTCTAATTTTTATATTTTATTTTAGAGTTCCCAGAACACCCCCTAAGAACAAAGTCCTACTAATTTTATCCATGTTCAGTATTCAATACACACAAAATCCTGAAGAACTCATGCTCAAGCACCACACACGCTAAGGATCCTAGAATCAGGCCCAGGAGGATGCACAAAGATAGCAACTCCCTTTTTCACACACAGTTACAGTCTCAGGTGCTTCAAAAGAAGCAACCACAGAATGGAAAGAGATCTTTTTGTATGCAAAGATAGTGTACAGAAAGATGAAAATATGCAATCCTAATCAACCGTAACTGAACATCTCCAGAATTATTTCTGAATATTTTAGCCAGCAAACACAATTCACAGCAACATAGGCATAACAATTTCACTGAAGACGAGCCCTGCAGTGCATTTCTTGCTGTGGTCTTACAAGAACCAGTAACCTGAATAGGGTTCTGGACATAACAGGATCCTCCCATAAAGAAAGGAGACCACATAATTCAGGACTAATTTTAGAAGTTGCATACATTAAATTAGGGGGTGTGGGAGAGAACTGAAAATACACACCACAAAACTTAACTTTCCTTTATACAAAGGCACTTTACCTATAGTTCCATTAGTTATTTACAAAAAGAATTTATAATTCCCATGTCTCTAGAACGTTATGCTCCAGGTTTAATAAAGTAATAATACTTCTTAGGAACATTAAATTTACTATAGCTATTTTAAGAAGTAAAGAAACCTTAGACTATAGAACTGAACCTTGCAATGATTCAAAATACAATACCCCCTCAATGCTCCTTGGCACAGCTGAAGATACTTACATTCCAGTAGAAATAAAGAAGTTAGCACTTCACCAAGTGTCTAAAAACTGTTTAAAAATTCAATGCTGCATATGCAACAAGCATTTCAATTGTCACCCACGACAGAAATGTTGTTTTATATGAAGCAGAACCTGACAGCTATTTAATAACATTTTACATTATACAACAATGTGTTTTGGTTTGTTTGTTTAAAGACATATTTGACAGAAATTTGGTCACAACTGCAAAACCAAAACTAACGGTTTTGAGCAAAAAAATCCACTGAAGGCTTTTGTCCACTGACACCCATAAACTGTGGGCTTTCAAGGTGAAACAATATATCAAAAACTGTCAAAGAAGAAATAATTTAGAAGGGACATAGGAAGGAAAAGCAGGTAAGCATTGAGGAGGTAATCTGAAACCCAGACACTCACCAAAGGGAGACGTTTATGTGCCACATTTCTAAAACTATGGGAGACAGCCCAACACAAGGCAGACACAGGTGACCAGCATTACTAATAGCAGTAGTAACAGCTGTATTTACTCTTGGAGTTCCCAAAGGCAAAGAGAAAAACCGTTAGAGTGTGCTCATAGTGCTGGGCACTCCGAAAGTACAGAAATGTAGCTGGGATCACTCCAAAGCCTAACACAAGATAGCAAGCATGACAGAGGGCATACAATCATCTGGACAGTTTGAGAAATGCGTGGCCGGGGGTTGTGTAGTGGGGTTACTTCAAGGAGTAACCACAAAGCTAAGGGAAGGGAGGAGCCTGGAATAAGATGATAACAATGTGAGGAGGATGAAAACACACAGGATCCTGGAAGAGAATCTGAGACAAGGTTTGAGCACATCTTCAGTGAAAAGAGGGGAGAAACGCCTGGGTCAGGAGCACAGGCTGCTCTGCAAGGCCTCCAGCCTTTGCTGTGCCGCCTCTGCAGCTGCTGGTACCAGCTGGTGTCTCTGTCTGGCTGCTCCCTGAAGTTGTTTCCCGAGGCCCCAGAGCCAGGTTGTGAGGGGAGGAAGCACAACCATGGTCCTAATGCTTCCTACGCAGCCATGTCCTGGGGCTGGCAACATAGTCCAGTTGAGCCAGTTGGTCTCTGCCTTGAGTCTTCCATCTGATTCCAATTACACCATTCCCAAAAGCTGGTACAACTTGAAGGCTATCAATTATGGAAAATATTATCTGCTTGGAAGGACTATTCTGACAATGGTTAAAATTTAACAACAACAAAAAAACCCTACTGGATATTCAGAGCTTGCCTAATACTGAATAAAGAAAGAAATTCTATAAATAAATTAGAAACGTAAGAAAATATATGCACCAGTTATGGAGAGGAATTATTTACTGTGGTAAACGCAAGTGTGAATGACAACTATGAGATAAAAAAAAATGAAGAATATGGCAGTGTAGACAACTGTAACATCTAGGAAATAAACAGAAGCTGCAGAACAGTCTCCAGAGCAAAAGAACAAAATTCCAATATTCAAAATTCTTAAAAGTAAGTGTAGGTCAATAAAATGTTTAAATAATGAAAAGAGATGTCTCAAATTCTGCACAAAATATAACAACCCTCCAATGATGTAGTCCTGTCTGGATAACCTAAGGCAGCTTCTCAAACACCTATTTGATGATTATAATTTGATTGAAAATAAGCACATTGCAGACTACACAAATGCAACTGAATACCAGTATGTGCTAAGACCTTAGGTTAATCCCTCTTAAAATAATGCTGTTGAATAACCTCAGAACTTAAAATATCTATATACAGTAAACTAGAGCACTCAGAGAGTCAAATAAACTCACACTGCATATTTCAAAATTTAGACCATAATGCTTGAAGAGGAAAAAACTACTATTATATTATTTCAAAGTTCCTAACTTAATGCATCCCACATTAGACACACACACTGGAATTTTACAATGTTCCTTTAAATGGGCAGATGTACAAAAAGAATTCATGGTATATACCCTATACCTTAGTTCAACATCATTATTTCCTTTATAGCACAGCTTGATTAAATATGTGAAAGATAAAAAAAAAGAAAGAAAAAGAAATAAAGCTCTGTAGTAGAAAGGGTGATATTAGGAATTTTTTCCCTAACATAATGAGATCATACCATTAAGACTTCACTGCTAGCAACTTACAAGTAATTTTCTTGCTTTACGGGATATTGTCCTTCATTCAAACACACACTCCATTATGCATTATAGATAACGTATATAGGGGACTAAATGGAAGAAACTGCAATAAGCATTTCATACAAGATAATGGAATGGATATATGATATAAGGGAGACTCAGCATGGATGAAAAATCCGCTTATCAGGACCTGCACAGTATTTCAGCTATTTATGTAAAGTTTAAGCATTGTTATCTGGAGAAGGGGGAAAGAAGGGGGGATTCACAGAGGAACAAGGTTATTCATTTGCTTTAGTAAGCCTGTGATAAACCCTTACTCACATTTCCCCACACCCATAACTTTCAAAGACTTCTCTCCATTGATACTGTGGGCTCTCTTTTAACAGAATGATGTGGTTGATGACATTACTACATAATATTGTAAAGATGCAGGACAGAAATGGGAACTGCAGTATGAAATTTCTGAAGGATACAAAGGCAAAAATATTTTTACCACTACAAAATCTACAATCCTGTTAAAAGTTCTCCTTATTGTCAGCTGTTCACATTGTTCAGTTCTCCTGCTATTGTTCAATTCTCCTGCTAAGGAATGAATAAGTAAAGAAACCTCCTCTCTGGAACAATACATACTATTCAGGTTTTCTTATCATGGGAGACGTTTAATCCAAACCATTTTGGATCTCTATTCCCTCCACTGAATTTAATAATATCAGGCTTCTGGAATTTAACCTAATCTCACAGGCTTAGCTAAGACAAGAATCACTAAAATTTAAAGACTCAACCTGCCTTTGTGCATTAGTTATTACTCAAGGGATGTTTTCCTGGCAAATTAGGATTCTGAACTGGGTCTCTTTTCCATCAGATAGTCATTTCCACTATGATTCCCAGTTCTTCACTCTGTAAATTTGAAAGAGGTCTTCAGTACTGAAAAGATTTATGGGGATGAAGGGAATCTACAAAGGAAGAATGAACCTTAAAGGTCTTATATGTTTCATTTGGCTAGAACAATTTTACCAGCAAGCAGCACAACACACAATGTTCCCATTTTTCACTACACTTTTCTCAGTAATATCCTGGCCACAAAACTCCGTAAGAGAATTTCAAAACAATGGCAAAATGCACCAGATTGCTTGGAGACTAAATTTAGCGTATTGCTCTCAACAGGGCTTCACAACTTACAGAGAAGAGTGTTTCTTAAACAGCATCTCAACTCTTAATACCTGGTTTATACCTTCACAATAACTCCAACACATGAGCCAAACAGCAAGTGATCATATTTTGTCATCAAGCATCCAAACATGGGCATATCTTCGACTTAGAACTTGTGTTCACTGAGTTTTGCTACTTGTATCAATAGCTCCAGTTTAAAAGCCCTTTGAATTAGCAGTTGCTCTCCATGGTTCTTTCTAGAAATGTTGTCAAGTACAGACACATCTTAGAAAATTACTTACGTCAACAGTGCCTCCCCTCTTCTCCATGCCTAGGTTTTCAACTGAAATAAACTAACATAGTACATCCCAATAATAAAGATAAATTAACTAAAAATGTAGACGTTGTCAACAACAGACACACATCTATCACTAACTACTGAACTTCCAACCCCCCTGCCACTTTAAAATCTTCTAAGTGAAGAATTCAAAAGGACAAAAGTTATAGCATATGCTGGAACAAATGATTCAGAACAAATAGTTCCTTCAATAAAAAAAACAACAGAAAAACAAACAAAAAAACAAACAAGAAAATCAATCCTTCCATTGCTTTCTTGATTGCTGGTGTGAGGTGCAGTGGCATTGAGGACTCTCAGATAGTTAGACTGAATTCACATACATAGCCACAATCATAACACTCAGAAAAAACAAAAACTCTCAAAATATGATTCCAGCTCAAATCATACGTATCTCCATTTATAAACATTTTCACAAGCACAGGGAAAGAAGGAAGCTTAGATGCAAAAAAACCCCGTCATTTATAGAAGCCAAAGATAAGAAGATATACACAGAATAAATTAAAAACCTTAAAAAATACAGTGATAATAACACACACGAATACATAATCTTTTTGGAATAAGAAGATGCTGTCTTTCATGAAAAAAAAAATTGCATCAAAACTGCACTTTCCATGATTTTATGTATCACTATGCCATAGTGCCTTAGTTACAGGGTCAGAAATCTTTAACAGAGGTAGTTATACAAAAGAGACACACAGCAATTGATAAGATCTTTTTTAATTTTCTAGCATCCATGCTAGACTTCCTTATTGGAAAGCCACATCCCTTTTGGTGGCAACAAACTAAAAATGAGAGGTAGGTTAAAGGAACCCCAAGGGATTATAATTTGTTATTGCTTAAAAAAAATAAAAATGAAACCTTAAATATAGGTGCAATAAGAATTACCAGCAATAGTAACCAAGACTTTCAAAAACAGGTGCAGACACTTACTTTCCTTATCTGTAATCTCTATTTCTGAAATTTGAATCCAAATTTACCTAATCACCCAAGGACACGATGTTCAACATTTCAACCTCTATAGAGTGCCTCATTTTAAAATCCTCATCTTTCAGAAGATTCTGGTTTTAAAATGGTTTTGTCACCAATCCAAAAACATGCAAATTCAAACATTTGTGCATATTCCAAAGCAGCACTGGAGCCTTATTTTACATACTTGGAGATAATGGACTGTAAATATTAAGCCTAGAGAAAGGTCACATTCTTGCATATACATGCTTTATCAATTTACAAACTGAAGACAATTCTGCTTTTTACCCTCCCAACACAGTACAAAGCTACTTGTATTTCCTCTCAGAGCAAGGTGATCGAATATGGGACTGGTGGAACAAAGAATGATCAATTAGCATGACCATATAAATGTCCTTCAGGTTTCCCTATGTGACTCCACATTTCTGAGCTGAAAGGCAACATCATTCTGAGTTGGAGGTGAAGCAACATTTAAAACATGGAGCAGGCAAGTCAACAGCAAAATCTGAAGGCCAAAATGCAACTCAGTTTGTGCCAAAAGAATGGCATAAACAGCCTTAGATCTTTCTGTTGCACCATAAAAAAAACCACAACACTTAATAAACATCACAAGCAAAAATATTCAGATTGGGCATCTTCCCTGCCAACACTTAATATCAAACCAACAGCAAGTATTGTTTTAATCACACTATCACTCCAACACTTTGAAAGAAAGCAGGACTGCAGAAAACAAAGAGACTGTATTGACTAACCCCATGGACACATGGATCTTTTTACCTCTTATCTAAGGATGAGAGATTTGGGGGCAAATTGTTTGCTCTAACTTGAATGTAGTTTGCTGAACAAGTCTGCACAATATATGAGCCCTGAGAACCAATGTGAATTTCCTGTTAATATATTAACTTACAAACAGAAGGCTTCTCAAAAGAGCCAAGGGGAAAATGCCACTCAGCCTGAAGATGGTTATCACAAACTCTTCTATTTTTAATAACAGGTCCAGCACAAATTACCATGGTGGCCTACTCAGGAAAAATCCATGAATTCAACATGTAATCCATAGCACTAACTGGTAGGAATAGAGTGGAGATTACCCATGCACAAAGACTTATCCCTACACCTCTATCCTTTCCCTCCAATACCAGGTAAAGCGAAACAACTTCATTCACAGAATTATCCTCATAGAATCATAGAATGGCCTGGGTTGGAAGATCATCCAGTTCCAACTCCCTGCCATGGACGAGGACACCTCCCACTAGACCAGGTCACTCAGAGCCCTATCCAATCTTTCAGGGACAGGGTATCCACATCTTCTTTGGGGAACCTGTTCCAGTGCCTCTCCACCCTCATAGTAAAGAATTTCTTCCTCATATCTAACCTAAACCTCTTCTCTTTCAGTTTGACTCCTCCTTGTCCTGTCACTACATGCTCTTGTAAATAGACTCTCTCTTATTATTACCAATATTGATCTACAATTATTATTATTACCCAAAATAGGAAGGCACAGAGAAAAAAGACCTTATCAGTGGTACAGGGAAAAAAATTACTACAAATAGACCGAGTATTTTCTAGTGCCAGAACTGTGAACAGGCCAACTTTGGTCACAACAAAAAGAAATCTGTCCTGTAGATTTGCATCCATCAGGAAACTGCTTGCCTGTCAAACAGCCTTTGTAGAGTGCTGCAGAACAGCACTACAAAGGATAATACACTTTCTGAAGAAAGATCATTCTTACCTGACACAGCCTCAGAGGCTACCAAAAAGAGTGAATCCAGAAACAAAATTTCTGCTTCCTCACCAGCTGGCCTCACTCATTCCAGTGTCTATACCAACTTTTTGTTTTAAGTTCACTTTAGTTTTGCCTTTTCTCAAATATTTTCTTTCTCAATCTTTGTTCCTCTCTGATATACAATAAAAAGCAAACCAAAAAACTATAAATCTAGCATTAATAATTTCAAAAATTTTGGTAAAACCACTCCATACTTCATAAAAGAAAGTATTTACCAGGCCATTCAAAGACTGAATAATGCAGGATGTTAAGCCATCTGTGAAAGGTGTGAAAATTTAAAATTGATTCACTAACATAGCAAGAAAATAAGACAACATCAGATTGCCAGGCCTTTGTGTCTTTACATATTCTGAAATTTCATACATAAATAATTTCTTTGTTTTCTCATCACACATCACCAGGCACTAAAAGATTAGATATGATGTGCTCAAGGCACATCCCCTTACTTATTACTTACTACCGTAGTTACTTAATTAAAAGAAAAAATTAAAATAAGAAAAACATAATGCTACTATACACAGCTGAATTAAAAATAAAAGAGAGGGAAAGGTAAAAGCACAAACCCCCTCCACTCCACCTCCCCGAACTACTCCAAGATGTTACTTACAAAAACCAGGAAAGCAGCAAAAAAAAGCCATTAGAACAATCCTCCAAAATTGCAATAATTGCAGTGTGTGCCTCGTCATATTATCCAGTACTATCCTCAGTTCAAAATATCATATCCCCCCTAATTACATGATATTTACTTCCTACATCTTCCAGATCAGCCACCACCAACTCAGAAACACAATTCAAAAAAACTTTAAATTGTGATAGCCAACTCATCTTTGTAGCATTTTCTGGATAATTATTAGTTTGTACTCGTATATTTCTGTAGTTCACATAGATCTGTATCTACTTGCAAAGTCATGCCTTCTGCCCCCTCTCCTTCTGAGAGGGCTGCTACGTTCTTACTCAGTTGTACTGGGTTTGTGTGGCCAGGCTTTGGCAGCAGGGGAACTACAGTGGTGGCTTCTGTGAGGAGCTGCCAGAAGTTTCCCTGATGTCCGACAGAACCAACACCACCCGGCTCTAAGACAGACCCTCTGTTGGCCAAGGCCGAGCCCATCAATGACAGTGGCAGTAACTCTCTGGTAACCGATTTAAGAACAGCAGGGAGAAGGTGTGCAATGGCAACTGCAGTGAGAATATGTGAACAGAGCAGCCCTGTAGGCACCAAGGAAAATGAAGAAGGAAAGGAAGGTGTTCCAGGTGCTAGAACACAGATTCCCCTGCAGCTCATGGTGCAAACCACGGTGAGGTAGCTGTGCCCCTGCAGCCTGTGGAGGTTCATGACAGAGCAGAGATTCACCTGCAGCCCATAGAGGACCCCACACCAGAGCAGGTGGATGCCTGAAGGAGGCTGTGACCGCGTGGGAAGCCTGCGCTGGAGCAGGCTCCTGGCAGAACCTGTGGTTCCGTGGACAGACAGAAGCCCATGCCAGTGCACATTTGCTGGCAAGACTTGTGACCCCACAGGGGACCCACACAAGAGCGTCTGTTCCTGAAGGCCTCCATCCTGTGGAAGGGACCCACGCTGGAGCAGTTCATGAAGCACTGCAGCCACTGGGAGGGACCTCACACTGGAGCAGGGGGAGTGCTCCCACTGAAGAGGAAGGAGTGGCAGAAATAACCTGTGATGAACTGACCACAACACCTATTCCCTGTCCTGCTGAGCTACTGGAGGGAAGGAGGTAGAGAAGTAAGAAGTTAAGCCCAGGAAGAAGGAAGGGGCAGGGGCAAGGTGTTCATAAGATTTTTTTTTTTAATTTTTCCATTGCCCTACTCTGATTTGATTGACAATAAATTAAATTAATTTTCCCCAAGTCAAGTCTATTTTGTCTGTGACAGTAACTGGTGAGTGATCTCTCCCTGTCCTTATCTCAATCCTTAAGCCTTTCATTATATTTTCTCTCCAGTGACCAGGCAAGGAAACAGAGAGATAGAGCAGCTTTTGTGGGTACCTGGCATCCAGCTGGAATCAACCCACCACATCAATACCTCTGAAAATTTAAAAATATTCAAATCCGATATGTTTCCTTAACTCATTTTAGAGAAAAGCTCTACATTACAACAGCTGACCCACTTGCCAGTAATGCTGCAATACTATTCCTTCCTTAAGGAGAAAGGAAAAAACCCACAATTTAAAATAAATGGATACTTCACGTATCTGTTAAGATACTAACAGATACCTAACAGACAGATTAGATGATGTATTTTCAATGGACTGCAGTCATGGTGGTGACATATACCACAAAGGGATAAAGAATTTTTAGGAGGATTAAAATATTCCCAAAATTACGTACAGCAAGGGTTATCTGAAATAACAGAGCAGATTAATTCTTGCCTAAATACCATAAATACTTCCCAGCTATTCAGATAAACAGCTCTAGGGACACTTTTCAAAACAATGCTTTTTAATAGCTTGTATTTGTTCTGAATAGTCAGATTTTAAAAATACGGATATTTTAAAGATAGTGAAATACAACTTCTGTGGTTATTCACAAGCATTGTTTCAAGGATTGCTTTTAAAGAACTCAGTATTTCCTGGGAATGATTTAAAATATACCTGTAAATCTCATTTTACTGGTTAGACATCAAAATCACCATCACTATGGCATACATTACAGACCTCAATCTCAGTGGCTACACACAATCACCTATAACTGCTGTAAGCAAGCTTTTACACCTAGGGCTGCAACTTCTAGATCTTTCTCTACACCAAATCAAAGGTTTCCCTCCATTTTCATTAAATAATAATAAAAAAATCTCTAGAGAAAGAGAATGTCAAAATAATCCTCCTGCAATCTCCTAAACATGACAGTGCAGATTATATTACACTTACCAACCCCACTGGTCAGGGAATTATATTACTAATAAAGGTATGTTACAGACAATATCTGACTCCTGCACATTTAGTCTTGATGGCAAGGCTTGACTAAAGAAGAATAAAAACCTCGACATAATAGTGAAACACAACCACATCCCCCAGAGCAGTACTTGGTCACAGAAAAGTTAGTTTTCTTCATGTGAAATGCAATTACCAAAAAATCACATGAAACCAGTTGTACTGGATAAATGCATTAGTTTTCAATTTAGTCACTGAAGTCTGAGTGTGTGACTGACAGAAATCTTTCTTAGCATATGAATAGGAAGACACAGCCAGGGCTCCAGTATTCACGTTTCACTGAAGGAATGCACAGATCAGAACAGGACACGGATTTAGGCAGCGGAGTCTGTATTCCCCAACTCCTATAGTTACTCTGTGTGATGTGAGTCAGATTAGGCTGGACTTGCATTTGCAGGTAAACGAGTGCAAAAGGAACAGATCTCTAGACTGAAACAGTTAATGCCAAGCCCTCGCTGTCTACACTGTGCAGATAATGAAGACATTTTATTTCACTGTAGGTAAATTTGTGCACAGAAAGAACTGTCACCAATACATAAATGGTTTGCAGCTCTCTGCAGAATCAGCCACTTGTTCAGACCCTCTAAGACCTCATCAACAGTTGCAAACTGGTCTTAAGTAATATCTCCTTTATGCCTGAGTACTTTAAGATTACTGAAGGAAAAGTGCTAATCAGTCCTGTGGTCACACATGCATGATTACGTTTAGTATAATTCAATCTTCCAGTCATGGTTAAGTGGTGGGTAGGAACAAATGCGAACATTTGCAGTAAGATCATGACTTTTTAAACCTGTGTACCCTCAAGAAAAATCACTATGTATGTGTTCAGACCATTTACATATCAGAATTACATCAAAAGGTCAGCTGGCTTTATACTTCAGAGAATACCTTCAGCATGAAAACGCTCTTGCAACCCAAACAAATCACTCCTAAACAAAATCTCCATGCCAGGCAAAGCTTATGGTTCCTGAGGCTGATTTTATAACTGTGGGCTTTCAGCAAGGAACAGAGGGATGCTCAATTTATTCTGAAAATAAGAAGCAAAGGCACAGAGGTTTGGGGGGCTATTTATTTTTTTTAACCTACTCATACACATACTGCTGATTTTTTTTTCTGCATTTGTTTTAAGATTCAGCTGTAAGAAGTACAAAGTAAAATAACTCTGTGGATGCAGAAAGCACATAGCAACTAGGTGACTTCTTTGGGGACATTATAAACGCCACACTAAATTAAGCCAGTGGTTCAATCTGACAACAGCTAGTCTACCAGTCAGAACAAGGAGCTATTCACTATCCTGTTCTTGATCCTCTGGAATTTGGCTTTGTCCTGTCATCCATTATTTCTGCATCTGAACACGTTCCCTCTCTTCTGTAGATGCTAGCAACATAAATCTCTCAGAAACTTCAAGGTGTATGTGTATTTCATTAGAGGGCTAAGTGATACTGTGAACACTACGGCAGTAGTTTATCAAGTTAGAACGTTTTTGCAAAACTTCCTATGAATAGTTACACTGGATTTGTATATTCTCCTCTATGAATCTGCCCATAGCCGTGTACACATCTGTACACAGCCACATACACAACTAAAAAAACTGCTTTAGTATTTTATTCTGGGTTTTGCAACTGCAACTTGCCAGAGAATGGCTATAGGCTACTCTGTAAACCTTGCCCTATAACAGAGTAAAAGAGATCTGTCCCCTCTGTCCTGTTACTAACTGGGATAGGTCAAAGAGCTTGTAAACACGATGAAGCACTGGAACACATCTGTGTAGCCTGTGTGGTGGGGAGAGACAACATTGATTTTCATCGGCAAGAACTTAAGTAGACATTGACATTCCTCAAACACAGCAGATACTCACAAGATTGAAAGACAAGAAAGCTCTAACAAATAAGGTCCAAAAGCAAGCTTTCGGCCTGAAGGCAATTCCCCACCCCATCATCCCAAATATCACAAAAGTTGACTACTTTGCCCGATTCCAGTGCAAACCTTCACCCTCGTGATCACAAACATCCCTTAGCCATCCTGCTTTATGTTGTCAGTATTCTGTACTAAGGGAAGTGGTAACCGTTTTGGTACAGCTTTTTTCATTTTCTTGAGCTTTTTTTGTTTTGCTTTGAGTTTGTTTTTTTTAACATGAACAAGCCCTACCACCACAGGGAACATTTGCAGTGAAGATGCCAGGAAATATATTTCCTATTCCATATATTTCCTGCCAAAGTATATTTGCACACTATGCCTTCCACAGCTGACTTGAAGCTGCAAAGATCTGTTTTCTTTGGCCCTTCAAATTTTGATTGCTACTTCCCATATGAAAGCTCACCAGGAAGCCATGCTCCTTGTGGCAGTTCTTGAAAACACTGGCAAACCTGCCTACCAAAACTCTGCCATCAGTGGTAAACTCCTACAAGCTCCCAGCTACAACAGCAAAACTGCTCTCTGGAAGATCTTAAAGGAGAATTTCTTTTTCATAATTAATGTAGGGAACTGTAGTGAGTTTTTTTAAAAATCATTTCTTTCCGTAGTCCTCCAAGAAAAGAAACTGCAACCATTGAGCCTCAAAGGATAAGTCAGAAATACTTAAGTAGATACTTAAGGAGATCATTTTTGCAAACTCTATACACTTGTCTCCAAACAGGCACGATATCCCCATAGTTCCTTGGGAATGTCCAGTGGATAACTGCATATTTGGATAAAGTAAACATCACAGCCAAGAACTGCTGATCTTCCTCCATCAAAAAACAT
>VYZS01096324.1:33135-44373 GCA_013400695.1 Neodrepanis coruscans | reverse complement strand
GACACAGCAACACCCAGCTCACCGCCGGCCCTCCCCGCACACCCCGAATCCACAAGCACCGGACACGCTCCCAAACCTCCAGCTGCAACCCCTCCGCCCCAGCCCCCAAGTGCAGCAAAACGCTGTCATTTTTTGGCCCTAATTCTGCCGCATCCTTCCGAGTCCTCCAATAATTTCCGAGTTACAAAAGTTTGCAAAGGCGCACGGGGGAGTGAACGTTCGTGGGCGCGCAGGGATGTCACGGAGGAAGCTGCGGGGCTGCTCCCGGCGCGGCGGAGCGCGGGGGCTTCTCCCGCACCCCAACACCGAGCGACACCATCCCGGCGGGTGCGGGGCGGAATCCCGGGGGTCGTGCCTGCCCATGGCAGGGAATTGGGACCCCCGAGCGCCAACGGGGCTGATGCTACAAGGGCGCCGGTGAGTCGCTGTCTCTCCCCCATCCCGCACCGGTGCCCTCCGCCCCGGGCAGGACCCGCCGCCCCCGCAGCCCCACCGCCCACCGAGGTCGCCGCCGCTTCTCCCGTTTCCTTTTTCCGTTCACATGACGGAACCGGAACGGGCGAGGCTGCGGGGCCGCCGTTCCCCCCCCCCAACCATCGCCCGGGGTGCCGGGGGGACGCGCCGCGCTGCTCCGGGGCGTGCGGGGATCGCGGTGTGCGGGGCGGCCCCGGAGAGAGAAGGAGGGAGAGCAAAGAGCAGCCCCCGCGCCCCCGGGGGTACCGCGGGTACCTCGACTCCCACCTGCGGGGATGCTCCTTCTGCGCCCCCCGTGGCTCCGTGGATGTGGGCGGTGAGGTGGGCGGGATGTCTGTTTGCAGAGGCTGCCCCCGATCCGCCTCCTTCGGGAGGGTTGGGAGCGGGTCTGACATGGGCGGGCCGGTTATGAAGCGCTGTCGGGTGTGGAGCCGGGAGAAGCGCTGCGGGAGGAGGGCAGAGTCCTGCGGGGCCTTGGCGGAGCAGCGAGCGTGGGATGGGGCGGCTGCACCCACGGGTGTCCCTGCCCTTGCCCAGCCTCCTGCCAGGGAGGGAAAGCCGGGCAGGTGGTGGTTTGTGGGAGGCAAAGCAAGCGGCAGGAATAGCCCGGTCAGGACAGTCGAGTTAACCTTGAGACAGCAGCTGCGTGGGAAACAAGCCAAAAAAAAAAATTGCAGGGAAAGGAGCTGAGACAAGGCTGGGCACATTGCAGTTAGAAATAGACCTGCCACAGCTTGTTCTAGTAAATGCACGGGGGTTATTTGAAAATTACTCGCAGGTTGTTGCACACTACCTGTTGTGTTGTGCTCTACCCAGGCCATTTAGTACTAATACGCTGCTAAATCCATGCCCACAACTCTGACACGCAGGGCTGGAAGCTGGGTGCTCCTTGGCCAGGAGATGGGGGCTCCTGAGCATGGAGCACCCCTTCTCCTGCAAAGTTTAATCTCATTTTCCCGCATCAACACAGCTCTCCGAGGCTGGGGGTGCCTTCAGCTCAGCAAAGTGGGGGGAGTCGTGGTTCAGCACAAACACAAAGCTTGGCTTCTGTGGTTAGTTGGCTTCACTCGTGGGCTGTGGCTCAGTGTGAACATTTCACAAGCTGTTGCACAAATCTCAGCAGTAAACACCCAGCTGTGGAGAAGAACGACACGAGCAACTGCCAATACTTTTGTGCAGGAGGCAACACGGGAAAGAAAAACAGGCTGGGCTTGACAGGGCCTTTCCAGGGGGTGTGTGGAAAGAAGATGGGTTTGCAGTGAAGAAGACACCTGTAGAAGTAGGAACATTCCTTGCAGGAGCATTACTTGATGCAAACTTGCTCTCCTTGATCCTATCAGCATCCTTGCAGGGCAGGTCAGAGCCCTGTTTAGGCACCATGCTGTCTGGAGGGCCAAGGGAAATTAGATGAGGAATTAATGTTACTGCCATCAGGGTGAGAGTCTCTGAGCTCTCAATGTGGACTATTACATGGGGAAGCAGTGCTGCAATGCACCTGCAATGTCAGCAGGAGCAGGGAGATGGAGTTACCTAAGCTTTCCAAGGTGGCCACTCTCCAGAACTTGTAAAATTCTCACCTGTCATCTTGAGGGTTTTCATGTCACAACAGTGCTTCTTGTGCTTGGCATCACAAAGTGGAAGCAAACACCCCAGCTCCCAGTTATCCCAGTGGTCAGCAGGCTTGTGCTGTGCCACACTTCCACAGAAATGGGACAGCATCCTGGGAGACAGTCCCTTTTGGTCCTTGTCAGGGACAGCTTTTAGCAGTTATGGACAGGAAACAATGCTGAGAGTGTTTTAAGTGTTGTAAAGTATCAGTTGAGTCTCCCTGGAGCAGCTGGGTGAGATAGGTGGATTTCAGGGAAGTGTGGGAGCTTGAGTGAGACAGGAACACCCCACACAACACCCAGCGAGACGCGTGGTCTGCAGCGCGTTCCCCACGCTTGGGAGCTGGCAGTGCTTTCTATTTTTATTCAGTCACTAAGAAACAATAAAGAACTATTTAAAGGAAAGTAATGGAACTCCAGGGAAACCAGGAGGTGAGCAGTGCTGGGGGAACACCAATCTCCAGGGCTGCGCTTACAGCAGCAAGAGATGTTTTATTGAGAAGCTGAGCTCGAGACTCCCTTCTCCCCTCGTTCCTCAGCTCCCCTGTTGGAGTGAATTAACTGCAATGAGAAAAGGCTCCTGCCCTGCCCTGGCGAGCAGCTGATCCTTGCCCTGCTCCCAAAAGCATCCATCAGAGCCTGGAGAAGGAGGACTTTGGTTTGGAAGATAAGCTGTGCAGTATTTCAAGAGTTCACCAAATAACACAGCTAATCAATAAATGTGTGGGGTTTTTTTTTTTTTAGCTTGCACACCATGCTTACAGAATTTTTAAGTTTCTTCAGCTAGGCTGACAATCCTCAATTTCTGCTTAAATATCTGCCTAGTCTCAAATCCCATGTGTTTTCTGGGAGTCACAGGATCTGGCCAGTGGCACAAGATGGGCAGATACAACCATAAAAGTGGGTACAGAGGATGAACAACAGGGAGAGGGTTTTAAGGAACCTCCAGGAATAAATGCAGCTCAGTTCATTTATGGCATCACTTGTTTTGAAAGCTGTGGCTGATCTCACAGTCGCCAAGAAGGAGATACTGTGTCCTACAGAGCCGTGGTCTGTGGGCTGCATTGTAGACATAGCTGGGGCCATGGAAAATGTGAAAGCAACACAAAGAAACAATGGGAATGATTGGCACAAGGGCTGCAACAAGACTCAACAGCCCCACTGGCACTCGGTTTGCTTTCAGGCAGAGAGGAGGGGGGAGCCTGCCGTGCACAAAAGCCTATTGAAAAGGTGTTTGTCCAAAGGAGCAGTGCCAAGGCTTAGTTCAGCTGGGCTCCAGCTGACTTAGAGACCTCAGGAGAGGGGTCACCAAGATAGACTTCACTCCTCTGCAGAAAGGAGGAGCTATGTGAGCACTCTGGAAAAAAGCCACAGCCAGGGTTATGGGTCAGGTCAGACACGGGAGTTCAGGATAAAAGGAGGTTTTCTTGAAGACTTAAAGGCATCTTTGAGTCAAAAACAGAAGCAAGCAGAGTCCAGGACAGACAAAAAAGTCAAAGGATCAAAATTTAAATTTAAAAAAACAACCCACAGAATAGGAGAGGAAGCAGGAATCAAAAAGGAGGTGGGTCACAAATCAGGTCACAAGCCAGCCTATCTGAATTTCAAAGCCTCAACAAGCTTTGAAGGCAGCAGGATCCAGCTTTCATTGCTCCAGACAAAATGCAAACTTCTCTTTTAGGTGCAACTGGGCACAGCACTGTGACATGGGTGAGTCACAAGTTACTGCCTCTGAACCCTGTGGTGATGTGCAGTGTCTTGATGGAGCTGTACAAGAAAGCAGCAAGAGCTGTGCAGAACACAGTGAGTCCCAGGAACAACTCACACCTCAACAATGTTTTTTGGAGTCACTTGTAGCACCTTTAGTTGCAAGTTGAATTAACTAGACTTCATTCCCTGTGTCAGAGGAAGGGCTTAGAGTTCAACTTGCTTATAAAAAGCAGTAAATATAAGAGTCAAAATGTCTTTTAGATTCCTCAGCTGACATTATACACTATGGAAAGAGAACAAGTGTGGAACATGGCACTCGAGGAGATACTGGAGAGCTGAACTACAAGAGCACATCAAATATCTCAAGTTCTATCTTTAAAAGGATAAAAAAAATAATTGGTGAGAACAAGCACCTGCTGTTCAGTGCAGAGAGCCAAAGACACAGGGCAGCTTCAGGATCTTTGTGGAATGAGTTTATGCAGAAAGACAGGCCATGAACATTGGTCTCCTCCTCCTGAAAACAGCCAACAAGAATAGCCCTTTTCTTCTCCTCCTGTTTGTGCAGCTGGACTCTTGCTGGCAAGAGGGGAAGGAGAATGAGCTTGAATCCTGAGAGGGGGAAAGAAAAGAAACCAACAAAAACCAGTGAGTTCCTGGGAAAAGCAGCCTATCTCCCAGACTTGTGCATTAAGGCTGTTGCTTTGTTCTTAGATTTGGGTTCATTATCATTAGCATTCCCTGCTCACTCCTTCCTCATCCTCTTTATGTGCCAGTGACAATAATAAATGGGGAAAAATTGGATACTACAACTAAGAAATACAACAGCCACGTAGCAGCTACCTCAGCACATCTCAGCTGGAGAGAGGGTATTGGCTCCAAGGTGAACAAAGTCCATTTTTCATAAACTTTGGATAGAAATTGTAGCTTCCTGACAGTTTTTGTCAATTAGCTCTGAATAGGCTGTTTTTGGCAGCATCTCCTCTTTGCTAGAGGCAACAAATAAGCACCTTGTTAAGAGAACATACAGCTGTTACCCAGGATGCTACTTAGCCTTTTGATTTTCAAATCCAAGTTAAAAAAAAAAGAAAAAGAGCAGGGCAAATTGTTTTCCTAAAGCTGGGAAAAACAACCTCTGGGACACTCTGTGCCAGAGCCACCCAGAGATAAGCAACTCAAGGATGCTGCCCCATCCTACCCTGTGGCAAGTCCAGCTGCTGAAGGGAACAATCAGCAACTGGTTTAAGCAGCCAAGTACAGCCTGTTCCTTCCTGAATTTAACACCTTTGGTGACAGAGACACAGAAACTTGGTTGTACCATAGAAACACTTCTAGTGTCAGTATTTATTTTTACCTTAATATACATTTATACAGGCCATAATAAAAAGGCTATTACACAACAGTTCAGTGAGTTATTACCTAGTTCCAAGAATAATGCATGCAATTACAAAGGAGAGGTAGAAACACCGTATTAAAGACCTAAAAATACAAACATTATATAAACAAACACTTTCAAATTAACTGTTGGAATTTCATACAGATAAATAAGGTAAAAAGTACATTACTCTGTCAAAGTAAAAGGAAACACATGGTTATCCCAACACTGAAACAATATTTTGATGTGTAAGCCCTGTACAACTTTGTCAAATAGTTCAGACCACTGTGTTTAAGAGGATTAAAATGATTTTTGTCCTGGAGAATGGTTTATTCAAGTATTCAAGCGGTTGAGTAACAAAAAAGTCCCCAAAATAAAGTATAGGAACCATTTCCAGAGAAGCTGATCTGCCCAAATACTTTGCAAATCGCTGTCCTGATGATCTCATGGGATGCTTGAAATGATAATGCCTATAAGGCTAAATGAAGCTTCCCACCTCTCCCCCAAAATGCACACAAAATAATCCTGATTTTTCACACACTCTATGTAGAGAGTCTACATCAATTTATCAGCATCTCAAACTGTAACATTATTTTCTGGTTTTTTTTGCATGGTTCCTTGCAGAACCTTTCAGTTTACAGTATTTATTGTAATACTGCCCAAGAAACAAACTACAGAGAACTGTCATTACACCCCTAAAGACTGCAGGCATTAATGCACATATTGCATGCATAACAAAAGATGCAACCAAATCTATATAAAAAGCAAACAACCAGCAACTCAACATTGCTATTACTGAGAAAGTCCAGAGCAGTAGTTACTCAAGTATTAGACAAATAGGTATAAAATGGAAAGGTTCACATGAATACAAGTTTTTACAGTTTGCTTGAAAGTCTTCTAGAAGCTACATTTGAAATTCTGAAAAGAATTTTATGTACACTGAAATGAGATTCAGCCAAGTCCATTGTGCCTTCTTTCTCTACAATTTTTTTTTTATATAGTTCTTCAAAAATGAATATACAGTTGCTTTAGTAAATTAGTGCAAAACAAAATATTTTGGAAGAAGATCATCAAATTGTATCCACATCAGCTGAAACCCCCCTGGGGATTTTGCAGAGATGGAGAGAATTTCTTCTATCACCACCTTTCCCCCATGTAAGAGCACGGTTCTTTCTGTCCCTTCATATCACAACCTGAGCCATGTTTTCAACAGGTGAGCTCCAACACAAGGCAGCTGAGCCCCAAAAGCTTCAAGCAGCACTTGCACATGGTTAGGGTTTTCCAGATTCACTCAGCCACCTTTTACTGACAGCTTAAAAAGGAATCTTCTGAGGGAAGTGTCTTTTTGTACCTGATGCAGAAGGATCCACTCTCTAAAAACCTCATGAGGAAAAAAAAAGACAAACCCTGATCACTCGAGTTCAAAGCACACATACAAGGATCAGTTTGAAATGTGAAGAGAGATTCTTTTAAATTCTGTTGCTAGGAAGGACAAGGAGCTGCTGGATCGGTAAGGCAAGTGTACTTTTGGAATTTCTCCTCTTTGAATATGCTGCTGTTTCTTTGGTAGTCACCACAGAAATGTAAGAATCATCTTCCACATGGGGCAGAACAAGGGCAACAATGAAGCTGTAGTGAAAAAAAGTGCAGTATCACTGATGTGGTCCCTTATGTTCACACCATCTGGTCCTCAGGATATTCCTACTGCTCGTACACAGCCACTGTGCTGTAGCAGAGTGCAGAAAGCCTTCTCTCAATGCTGGATTTATCTGCAGAGAGAGGGACAAAAGAGGTGAAGCCCAGTGTTGCTTTGCAATGCATTAATTCCCTGCAAGTGTCAGCATTCAGCATGGACTTACACTTGTGTACATTTTCTATATCTGCAGGGTCTTGCAGTATTTTAGTCAGGCCCTCCAGCAGCAGGGCTGCCTTGTGGTATCGATATGTGATATCTTCAGTCTGCTGAAACATCTCATCCAGAGCTGCTGACTGCACCTGCAATCAGTCAGGAGACTCAGTTACAGAAACTGCATCAGGCAAGTAATGAAATGAAAAAAAATCAGGATTAATGATGTAAAAGCATCGTTAAGAAAGTATTTTTTGAGCTTTAGTTTAGATGGTGTGTTTTTTAACTAAATGAAGTTGGAACTACATGGTGTTTTAAGGTTCTTTTCAACCCAAGCCATCCTGTGAGTTAGTCTGAGAAAACAGCACCTGTGCTAACTGAGAATATTCTGCACATAAAAGCACTTTTTGATCTTTTGTATTTTCACGTGTTACAACAACATATGAAAAAATATGCTTGTTCTTATACCTACATCCTCTTGTAAAGGAGCCAAATTAATTGTGCACAACCACACCATTATCAGGGTTAAGCACATTATTTGCCTGAACCTTTTGTGTGACACTGATGTTAAAAAGAATCCTCTCTCATCCAAAAAGCTGTTAAGTTTCCTGTACAGTTAATGCATCTGCAGGCAGAAGTATCAAGTACATGAAAAGTTTCCATGTTTGCTTTGTGTGAACAGACTCATGTTCAGATTGACCTGGTGGATTGATGAGGCTACTTAAAGGCTTTAGTGAGCTTTCCTGGATGAGCCTTGAGCACACAGGGCTGTGTGGTTTAGGAGTTAATTTCCAAATGTGCTGATGCAGAGGAAACACCCCTGTGGAACAGCGTTTGCCAGGAACTTTAGCCACAGTTAAGGCAGGGCAGGAAAGAGAGTGAAAGACTAACAAAAATTAGCATGGACAGAATTCTGGAAACATGCATTCTGCTTCCTGGTTATGCAGAAGAGGGATGTGAGAGGAGGAAACAATTCCTATGGTTTAGGCAAAGGCAGTGACTTACCATTTCCACAGCACAGCTGTAGATCAGTTTCTCTGCTGTTACACTGTTGATTTCATCAATAAACCTTTGCTTGTCGGAAAAGAAACGATTCAACTTTTCTGTCAGTTTCTTGCACATGCCAATGCAGAATTTGTATCTCTCATTGAGGCTTTTCACAACTAGAAGAAAGGGAGGAAGAATTAAAAATAAACCCAAACAAAAAACCAGAACAAAACCAGCAATAGCTTAAATTCAGCTTTGCCCAGCATTAGCAAACTTGTTTAAACTTGTGCTTTTCATGTTTATTTACTCTGTCCCTTCTATGACTTGAGTATATAACAAATAATTTCAGATTAATGTCCTAAGAGTTTCTGGCTGTATCCTTGTTTACTATCAGAATTGTGCAATCCTACATATCTTACTTGTTCTCTTGTACAGGAGAAAAACAAACAAATGTTTCAACTGAAACTTTTTCAAATGATGCATCAGCAAAGAAAATTCACAAGCAAAGCAAATTAAATGATGTTGCATCTACCTTGCTTAACAGCAGTGGATGGGTTCAGTTTCCCAGATTTGACCTGTGCTTTGGCAAGATGCAGAGAAGATGCCAATAACTGGGCAGCTTTCATGTACAACACCAGCTGCTCCACTTGTCTATGGAAAGGGGGAAAAAAATAGTAATTATGCATCAAAACACCTTTAGTGAACACATTCAAGCCATGGGCAGACACCACTTTTCAATCACAGCACTCCACAGGACCCAGCAACAGCAGGAAAGGAAGACAGATGTTTAAAATGCAACTCCACCCCTCCCCTCCCTTCTCTTCACAAACACTCTGTCATGGGTTGAGGGGACATCTGCTCATCCAGTCACTGCAGCAGCAAATACAAACTGCTTTAATGCAGACATTTTCAAAAGGAACACTTGTGGGGACTTGCTGCCCCAGGTCAACATCTCACCACAAGTTACTGGGTGTACTTTTCTCACAGTGTCATTTCCTATGTCCCTGGAAGTCTCAGTTGTGAAAAGCAAATATTTTGCAGGGTTTTTTGGTTGGGTTTTGGGGTTTTTTTGTGTTTGGTGGTTTGGTGTTTTTTTTTTTTTCAGGAAGAAGGCAGGAAGTGGAACTGCCCTTTCTTACCACTCCACATTTCTCATATTTCTCCTTGCTTTTGATTTTGTATTAGGGCTGACTGGTTTCACTGATAATATTTGGACATTCCTTCCTCCTTCCCAACCTCCACCTCAGTGCTATTGCTTCAGTCAACAGGAAAGGATGAGGGCTCAGATCTGACAGCAGCTGGTGCACAAGTTTTCATGCTTAGAACTGCACCTCAAAGCTGATCTCACCACTTTCCCCAGCTTATGTGGCAGACAGGAAAACACTGATCTTCTATTTGTCTGCAAGCAAACATCTCTCTGTCCTTTGCTTTTTCTGATGTGACTTCAGTTGTTAAAAAAACATTCCTATAAAGATTCTATACAGGAACACAACCACTCCCAACAAAAAGGGCATGGATTCAACACATTCTGGATGTATTCAACCTCCACTAATTCTCCTGATCCTCTCTGACCACATACTCACCCCCACTCTTTGCTGAGCTGGCTGATCTGATCCACAACTATGCTCTCCTGGATTTGGTACAGGGACACAGCAGAAGTGCACAGGTCTGGGTTTCCTCCCCTCACTGCTGTCAGATCCAGAACACACTCTGTAAATGTCAGCATCATGTTTAGATGACGCAGAGTGTCTGTGTGTTCTCTCTGTCAGAGGGAGAAATGACAACAATTTATGTTATAAATTGAGCCACACTTAAAAGTCCTGCTAATTATTTGGGATGTCAGTTCTGTGCAGAAATCACACTGTGGTAGAGCCAGCAGTGGGGACTGTAGGACCAAATGGGTCCAAACAGATTAACAGATTCTCTCTTTGTTAAGGAGTTCAAGATACTGCAGCTTATACTTAAGATTCTTTTAACAAAGCCAAAAGAATTGGTACAGGGAGTGCTGTGTTTGTTGAAACCTGAAGAACTTCAAGGAATCCAAGTGGGACAAATTAGTTGTTATTATATTATCAGCAACACAAAAGTATGCTCAGCACTTGTATGAGGAGCCAGGAGTAACATTTGGCTTTTATTATATAACAGGCTTGATACCTACAAAAGAACAAATCTAAAGCTTCATACTTAATCTGCTTCACTCTAATTTACACTTAGTTCTAAAATTATATGGTGTTAAAAGGTGCTGTTGCCAAAGTTTACAATTTAGACTAAACAATTTAAATCTGAGCTAACAACTCATTGCTGCTGAGTAAAACAGACACTACATGCATAGTCTCTGTTCAAAAAAAAAAGCCTTCCAAAATAATCAAATATATCTTAGCAGTATTTATAATATTTCCATTAGTAATGCAGGTCTAAACACATTTTAAATGCTATCTGTGGGAAGAATCTGTATTGTCAAGCATTCATTTTCTGACATATAGATCCAATAGGCATCCAAACACCTTCCAGCAAGATGTGAATCAGAAGACAGAATAACAATCTGCCTTGAGAAATGTACAGCCCAAGGATAGCATTCTGGTGACAGACCACCCCAACTTGCAATTTTAAAGTGTCACTCCTCCACACATTTTATGAAATATAGGACACTCTTCCCACCAGTAGGATTTAACGTCATTCCATGACTGTGAAGAATCACTGAGATGCCCAGAGGGGCATTGCTACTGTCAGCACCCACATCCAGGGACTTGGTATTAAACAGAGGCCTCTTTGGGAGGCTCTGGTGGACAAAAGCACTCATGTTCCTTTGGTTACCTATTCTAATACATGAAATGCCAGGAATAACTACCAAAGAGAAACTGCCCACCACTGACACAGGAATATTTTCAAGATCTTGAAAAAGGAACACGTGAGACAGTGAAGAGGAAAACTACAAAGCACACAAGAACAGCCCTGCTTTTACCACATCTCTCTTTTAGCAACATCACACATTATAAAACATCGAATTTTTTTTTTTTCTATACCTCCATTAAAGTTTCCTCAGGCAATTCTGGAGCTTCAAAAGTGATGAAGCCCTCTAAGCTGGGAGGTGAAGTACCATAAGGCATGTACTTCAGACTTGGAGCAGCCTCAGCCCCCGGAGGAGAGGAGCCCATATAAATCCCAGGAGGAGAGCCCATGTACACACGGCCACTGGTGGAGCACAGAGACCCTCCAGAACTGTTGGATCCAACTACAAGAAA
>VYZS01096324.1:11339-29762 GCA_013400695.1 Neodrepanis coruscans | reverse complement strand
TTTTAGCCAGTACAAAATGTTTCTGTTGCACACAGCAAACCTCAGCATCCCCTCTCTCAGCTCAATGTCTGCATCTCATCCCCCCTGAGTCGCTGTGTGCAGTGTGAATTCTTCTGCCCAGTTACCTCCCCACCACAACAGGTTTATAAACACTGCAGTGCTCACCTGCCAAAGGTGGTTTTGCTGTGCTGTTCTCCTGCCTGCTTGTCAGCTCCATGGGGTGAGTGGAAGTGTGTGAAATCCCTGGGGTCAGTGATATCTTTAGGCTGCAGTGGGGTTTCAGCCAAGCCCTGGCGATTCGCCAGGGCCAGCAAGTTTGAGGACGCTTGAGTTTTGGGTATTTTGAAAGGAGCTGTTGCCTTTAAGAATCAAGAGCAAGAACACACAAAGAATAAACAAAGTTAGAGCCTCAAAATAGTTAGGGTTGGTTTCAGGCAGTGTTGTTGCCACTTCATGTTTTACAGACAACAGGAAACTTAACAAACCTTGGTGGGAGAGCCGATGATTGTTGGTAGTGGGGTTTTGAACAGCCAGTCTGAGCTCCTGGGTGAGGATCCCATGTGTTTGGTAGGGGATGTTCCCAGGCTACCTGGCCTGCTTGGCTGTGGAGAATGGCTGTATCCATACCCAGCATAGGATGGGCATACTGGGTCTGAGTGCTGCTTTCTGAGCTTCTGCTTGTTTTGGTAAATGTCTGTGAGAGTAGGAGCACTCTGCAACCTCGCTCCCATTAAAAGGGACTGTGGAGACTGAGAGGGTGGTATTGGAGAACCTGTGGGGATGAGAAAAAGTAAAATTCTACTTACAGCACTGAGAAAACACATTGGTGAAGCCCAAAATTCCAGAGAACAACATTAAGCTGAAAGGAGATGGGACTGCAAATATCGAGATATGTTTGATCATTAGCTCACTAGATGGCAAGGAGACTGGATTTAGCCCATGGATTATTTGGACTAAGGCTACAGTACACTGATGAGAAGCTGCCAAACAGGCAAGATTTCAGGGTGACAGCTGTACTGGCAGCTGCAGTACATCTGGCAACCTGCATCAAGACAAATAAAGTGGTTGGATTCAGCAGGAATGGCATCACCAACACTGAAATTCCAAGTGCAGCCGCCAAGACTCTTGGTTGAATAGATGTTCTCAAGCCCTGGAATTGTATTCTTGCAAACAAGTGCATGAATGCTCCATTGCATGTTAATGGCCTGCTTTTGTAGTAATGACTTCATTTGCAGACACAAAGGCAGCTCATGTTCAAGCAGGAAAACTAGGTACTAAAAAGAACCAAATTATTCAGATGGAATAGTTTGGGATCATCACTTTGGACAGTCATTTATTTTTAATCTGTCAGACTGAGCCCTTTCAAAAGCTCACAAAGCCAAGTCCACGCTTAGGTACAAGTGCAAAGTTTTTCCTAAAGCAGAGGGAGATGGAAGAGTTATAAGTAGTTATTTAATCAGAAGGCTTTGGGGAAATGGCCCTTATAAACATCACACCTACTCAATGGTGTCCTTCTTCTTTCAAAATAAGGAACCTGAAATTTGATGAAGTGGTCTGTTCCTTGTATATGTTTCTGTGTCTCATGATAAGGAACTGGGCAAAGTTACAAACAGTACATAAAACTTAAGCTTTATGGTCACAGCTTCCCAGAGAAAATATCTATCTGTAACCTCAAAGACCAGACACTCAAGTGACAATTTCACTCATGTTTAAAAAAAAAAAAGGGAAGAGGGCCAACCTGAAAATGAACCACACAACTAGAGAAGGTTTTTAAGAGCTGGCCATGATAATCTTCTGAGACAAGCTCCATCTCATAAATGTATGTTCCAAAAAAAAAATCACAAACTTCTTGCAGCTTGCTCAGTGAAGTGCCCAGCTGTTAAGGCATCTCTTTCAACCTCTTTAAGCCCATGCTCTTGCTAGCTAGATTTCCAATATGAGCCACTTCATCTTGATTTCATTCCACTCCATTAAGCAGTATGTTTTAGAAGAGCTTGTCTGCCTGCAGCTCTAGCAGAGGGATTGAGTCTATTTCTCATTAACTTTCCAGCCAAGGATTTGCTTGTCTGAAATCCCTCTGCTGGTCTGTCTCATAGCATTGAAAGTCCTCACCTGTCGTTTCAGAATCAGTCTTAAGTCTCACTGGTTGCTGTTCCAGTTCTGTTGCTACCCCAGGGAAGGCTTGTGAACTAGAAGTGTGTCCTCTGCTGCCACTGGCAGCAAGAACAGCTCAATTAGTTCAGAAGCCACATTATGACAGAATCTTCTTATATTAGAAAAGTCCCAGCACAGATGACCTGACCTGACCTCACCTAAAGCAAAACAGCACTTCCCATATCCACTTAAATGCTGAGAAACAGACTTGCTGCAATTTGTGGTATTTTACAACTAGAATAATACCATTGCAGTCATCTGAAATTAAGCAACGAAGTCAAGTAGAAAAAGAATGCAGAAAACACATGAAGAAATGAAACATTAACAACCATAAAAACAGTGCTGTGGAATGCTGCAAGTACAAGTCAGTTTGATACTGGCAAAAGGAACTAAACCAACAACTCTGCAAAATTCTATCCAAAGAAAAGTTGCAACAAGAAAAACATCCACAGTGCTTTGTATTCTCTTCACACACACCCTTTTCACTTTAAGAGAAGATACTATTTCAAATCTAAGGATTCACTCACTCCTTTTGTTGAGCCTGCCAATGGCACAGCAATTATGAAAGCAATTTTGAGACACATCATAGAACTTTCTTCATATGTATGAAACCATTCCCAGACAGGGCTACTCCAAGAAATGAAGGTTTTATCACCTCCAGGTGATTTTGTAAAGTGTTTAAGTAACTCACAATACAATTTCAACACCACATCTTAGAAAGTCAAAATAAGAAGTACAACTAGCACTTTAGATAAACAAGAAGATGCACCCAAAACGTGCACAGAACAAAAGAAGGTGTTGCTGAATTGCACATTCTTATTCCCAATCCTTCTGGCATTACAGTGCAATTCCATTTTTAAGTTCCAGAACATTTTCAAGTCCTATTTCTCCCTGATCTTTTTTTTCCTGCTGGCATGCCATAATAATTTATGACTTGCCAAGCTCACTGAGTGCTTAGCAACACTAACACCAGATCCCAGCTGATTTCCTAAGGGAATGATGAAAACGTGTTGCACACTGTACACTGGCAGTTCTTCCTCCCTTTTCTGAGAACTGGCATGACAGAGCTGGTCTATCAAAACCAGATCCTGAGGAACATTTTACTACCATTCATTATAAATCATCCTTGCTTAAAGACAGGCATCATCAGAGTTGTGTTTTCATCCTGAGAAAAAGAAACTTCAGTCGCTCCTTTATTGTGAAGGGAATTAGTTGTGGGGAAAGGTGTCACACAGTCCACAAAAACTCAATGCACCACTTCCTCAGTGTCTCCTATTAACCCTACTAATGTGTGTTGGCTCTCCTCCCCCTTCACCAAACCCTGTAGAAGCTCTATCAAAATATAAAAATAATACTGGTTGCATTGTCCAAAGTCACTCACCTGAGAAGTTTCTACTCCTTGATTCGTGTCCTTGAAGTTGTCCACAACAACAGTGTCCAAGCTGCTCAGGTATGGTTCCAACTATGCAAACAGAACCAAAATATGAACAAACAGAGGTAAAAGCAAGTGAAAACCTCTTCACTTTACTACTGTGAGTCATTTAACAAAAATCATTTTTGCACACATGACCCAGTCGGGCAGATTGTGGTTTAGGACAATTTCAAGCAAGAATTAGCACTCTGAATTACTGATCAAGTAATTACAGATCAAACTTTACTAATTGCTAAGGATTTATGGGCTTACCTAGTGGTGAAGGAGAATATGGCCTGGAAGATCCTGTGGATAACCTACGTCCAATGCCCTGGGCAGTGTCAGCTGGCACTGGAGAGCACGAGCCCATCTTCAGGAAACCCATGGGGCTGGTATTGGAGCGTCTCACAACTCCAGCTCTGACAAGGGGAAAAGAGAATGGTTACACACATTGTGGTAAGTGGTTTCTTGAGAGAAGCTTCAGAACCTCCTCAGGGGTATGAGCAGTTAAAGAAAATTGTAGTATTTAAAGAGAAAGCTAAGATGCTGAAGCTTATTAAGCTAATAACTTAAGCTTCCCATACTGAAAATAATTAAGATTTAATTCCCTTTGTTCATGTACACTTTTTTAATTTTCAAAGCCATAATAGTCTGTTAACTGGAGAACATTAAAGTAGTTATCCCTTCGTGCACACTCATCTTCAAAAAACTTGATTAACAAATTTTTAATTTCACAGACAAGTGAATGTATTGCTGCAAATCACTTTTAAATCAGCAGAGATTCTGACAAAGTTTTCATATTGGGTCTGGTGTAAAGGTCAGTTAACTGAAAACAGATTATTTAAGGGAAAGGCATTTCCCTGAACACAGCAACTACCATAAAACCAGAGATCCTGAAAAAATATGCAAGAAACCCTGGGTTTTGTTTTTTGTAAAGATTTCCAGGGTTCTGAGTAGTCTATTTATGAGTCTTTGACCTTCACCATCCTGACCCCTGTAGACCACAAGGCAGAGAATAAGCCTGGCTCACTGGAGCTTTGTAACAACACAAGCTGGTTACTTAGCATGCCAAAAATCGTTTCCTTGATATACTACAGAACAAAGCATTCATCTCACCACTACATGTGTGAAAACAAACCATAACTTATTACTGACATTCTAGTTTATGATGTAATGCCATGCAACACACAGAGAGGAATAAAAAAGCAAGACTTCATCTTGCCACCTTCTTGGGCTGCATTGGAGCGAGAAGAACAAGCTCATTTTGTTTCCATGAAATATTTCAAGTGCCCATCCAACAATCTGGAGATTGTGAGGGGACTGTTATTTGTTATCATTGAAACCTCTCTTCAGTAGGAAAAAAAAATGACATCAGTGAGAAAGCACGGACATGTGTGAGGGTACAGACACAAACCAGAAGCAAGGCAAAGGAGCTGCAGAGCCCATACTGACCTGGGTGATCCGTGGGGGTTGGACACAGGGCTGGCAGTGGAGGAGAGGTTCTGCTCTATGCGCTGGTAGTTCCGCAGCTGTGTGGGAACCGGGATAGGCGCCGTCTCGCTGCGGGGGGACACCGAGGGCTGACAGTGCCTGAGGTTGGGAGGTATGGAGACAGCAGGTAAATACAGGCAGACAGGCCTCCCTCAGAATTGTACCACTGTAGGAATTTCAGTATAATCTAGGAAACAGGCAAGCGTGCACAACGATCTTGGCTTGTCCTGATGCAGCTGCAGCACCGCGCGGAGGGAAATCGGGAGCTGTTCACTAACACCACACCTGCCTTTCCTGCACTGGCTGGAGTCAGATGGAGCTGGGAGGGCAGCACAGGCTGAAACCCTCCCATCACACATCCCAGCGATCCCCAGATCGCTTTGGCTCCCTGCCAGCCCCGCCCTGTTTACCACACTTCAAAATAGCGTTCTAGGAAAACCCACTGCGTTAGGAACAGGAAGTTCAGCAGCAGGGCTGGAATGTGGACAAAAGCCACTAAAGCACAGTCAGAGATATCCCCAGAGACACCGTGAACTTGCAAAAGGAAAACATGTTATGTAACTAACCCCTGACAAAAGGACCAAAACCACACACCTGAACGTTTATCCAGGCTCCAACTGCAAATCAGCACTACCCAAGTTCAGCTGAAGTGTCAGTGACCTGAGTTGCCTCAGTGTGCTGCCTGATAAGGGACTCCAACCACTGCTTGTAATCAGTTACCAACACTCTTTAAGGAAGATAAAATTCAGGGGAAAGAATTTCAAACAAATATTTTTTTTCCAAAGATAATCAGTTTAGTATCTGGTCCTTTATTGACCACATCTTCAAAGAAAGATTACAGATTCTTAGAAGACAAGCAGTTGCTGCATGGCCTCAGCTGAACACAAATCTGGGTTTCTGACTATTTGTTCTATTCTCTTTGCTTCCTCTGAGAATGAAATATTACTTCCTAATATGAATAGAACTTCCTTAGCAAAAGAAAGTAAGTTTGTCCTTCTATTGCCACCCAGTCTCTGGATACCACAGAGTAATTTGGAAGTTGGCTGTGGGCACACAGTCAGCAGAAGGCTGAAAGCTTCCAGGCAAGGGGAAGGTCTCACAACTGGAAACCACACAAAGGCTGTGGGCAGCCTGCCATGATTCACACAGCTCTGAGGGAGCACAGGGAGGCTCCAGAGCCTGGACTCCCAGGAGAGGGGAACCAGATGTTAAACCACAGGAGAGTGAACCACCTCAGCCTGTTCTGCCCATTCTTGATGGAGACAGAGAAGTGTTGCAGCTTTTTCTATCCAGACATACAACATAAAGCAGCATAACTGTGGGTACAATTTCAGTCTGATCAGCTAATCAGAAAAAATCACCATTTCATAGGGCATAACCTTTTGTTAGAAACCAAAAAAAAACCCTCAAAACCAATGAAAGAGCATTTCTCAGGAAATAAAAAACCAAAACCCCAAACCAAAAGCAGCATGTTGTAGAATACCAGACACAATGCTTTCTTCAGAAAGCAACCCCAAATTTGGTTATTGAATTTACTCAATCAATTAAATCAAACTATTATAGTAAAAACAGACTGTGAATAGTGTGAACACTCATTTCTAATCACATTTTCTATTAGACTAATAATTAACAAATAACATAACTGGCATATTTTCATAAAACCCGTAACTCTAAAAACACTGCCTGACACAATTTAAAATACCAAATGACTGTGTATTTATAATACATTGCCATTTCAGAGCAAATGGGTCTTTACAAACCCCATTTACAATCCCCATTAAACATAAAATGTAAGACTAAAAGCTGCATCGACAGCCCCTGTCAGCAGATTTCACAAACTGCACAAAGATCAGCACAAAGTAGCAAACTTTTCTTGTGACAAGCATTTCTAAACAAATAATGCTGACTCACAGCCCTCTAGTATTGGCACAAGCCAAAAATACACCCAACATAATGGCTTTATTCCCCAGTTAGCCACTCATCCTCTTTCCACTTGTACTGAAATGAAAACATTATGAAATTCATCACTTGATCAAATGACAAATGCAACCCTTCTGTTTAGATATTACATGAGTAGTTAAACACCATGATTAAGCTTTACATTTTCCAATATAATGCAGGAAAGTTTTCAGGCACCACTGATGAAAATCAGTTGGATTTCAAACAAGCTGAAACTCAAGCCTACAGCCATGTGGAAGGAAGGGGACTAATCACCAGTACTGCTGATGGAAAACTTGTAATACATGTTTAGCCCTTTCATGTGACTTCTTTGGTGTCATGCAAGACACAAACATGAAATTCAGAGCAATCACTGGCACAAAAGCCACACCCAGTGACCAGACACAAGCCAAGCCAGCCACGAGACACAGACCCACAGCAATCTGGGCCTTCAGAGTTCCTCTTCTCTCACAACTACTTCTTAAAATGTTATCTGCACTCAACATTTTGCCTCACTAAATGAAGACTGTGCTGTGCTTCATAGCACCAAAAAAGGCAAGTCAGTTATGCCTCTGAAGTTTGTAATTTAAACAGATTCCTTCCTTATGGAAATCTTCAGGGGATGCACCAGAAAGTGCATGAAGTGTAGAGAACCTGAAAAAAAAGAGCTCTGGCTTGTATTCCAGTCCAGTCTCCAGAAGGCAGCCATAACTAAAATATCTCAAACAACCCAAAATATTTAGTAGCAGAAAACCCTTTTAAAAGAGAGGAAACCCTGAGGCTGCATCACACACCTGTTGGCTGTACCAGAAGCAGTACTTCGAGAAGAGGCTGAGGATGGTTTCTGTACAGTTCCTGAGCTTCCAGAAATAGTTAATGGTGACTGCCTGTGAAAACAAAAACCACTGTCAAAGGACAAGTCCTCACAACACAGAAACTCTGTGCTTTGGCAGCAAAACTTCCTGAATTCAGGCTGAGATATTCATATTAAATTCACCTCTGCATATTAACCTTTAAGAAAGCCACACAGCTATGAACACCCACCACTGCCAAAACCCCAGCAACCCCTTCTGCAGCTGCAGCACCAATTTTAGAACATGAGGCTTCTTTTGGACAAAGCTCAGCACACCTACCCTCCACACATCAAGAACTCACTGGAAGCCCTCCTGCCAGCTGCTCCCAAAGGCATATCATCTGCAGAGCAGAACACATGGAAAACCCACATCAGGAAGCAGAATCTTAGCAAAAAAATAAATCTTCAATATAACTGTTGTAGATGTTCACAGAAGTACTTTTTCCCTAAGCTTTTCACTAATTGTTTTTTGGAGGAAAATACCTCAAATGTGTCCACCAACAACAATGTAACTGGAGAAGGGAATTACTGAACAAATTACTTTGTTGTTTATGGTTTTTTTGCCATGCTAATGATAATAATTTGGAAATGAAATCCACTGTTTAAAAGGTATTAGCAATGAGAATTTTATAATAATGAAAGAAGGAAGCCCTTCAGAATTCAAGGCACTAATGTAATCAGTTTAACAGAAGTTGGTGGCATTGAACAGAAATCAGCTGACTTTGTGCAGTTCAGGGTGGGACATGTTATAAAATGAGAATTTGCTACATCCAAGTCTTCCTTTTGTAAAAGCCCAGTCTCATGCCCTACCTGTTTATGTTTTTACCTGCACTTACTGTCTAAAGCTGTACAGCATGAGCTGTTCAGTTCAGTCTGGAGGAAACAAAGTGAACCCTTGAGCCTCTTATCAGCAGTTGTTTACAACTGACTCTCTTCTTCTACTGCCAAACCCCAATGTTTTCCATGACTTTAAATCACTTTGGTATCTTTGGCATATCTGGCTGCACAATGGAAGGTGAACATGTCCCAGATGGACATGCAGTNNTGCACAATGGAAGGTGAAAATGTCCCAGATGGACATGCAGTACCAAGCAGTTTCCCTCCAAAGAGTAATCAAGTACTAAGTAAATTAATTTAATTGTGAACTGAGGTACATTTAGAGAAAAGAGAGACAAAGAATAACAGGACATAATGTGTGTTACAAGTGGAAATTGGTTTAAAATGTAAAAATAAGGATCTTACATGAGTGGTCTGAAGAGATATTGTGTGGGACAAGGACAAAATCATCTGTGTCACAAGAGGAGTTCTTGCTACTGGTACTGGCAGAGTCTTTAGAGACTTGAAGGTAGTTAGGAGGACCCAGTGGAGGGGAAGACAAGTTTTCTTCTTGAATGTGCTGCATGTCTGGCAGAGACTAGAGGGGGGTGGTGGGAAAAAGAAGAAAAACAGTGATTCAGAAAATCCAGTGATTCAGAAAGTAGAAATGCTTTTTAACTATGCAGCTTTCACAATAAGAATCAACACCAGCTTTGGAAAAAAAAAGAAATAACCCACAAACAAAACTGAGCTCTAGATTGAAATTTTTAGAAATAGCAAATCTAATTAAATATTCCAGTATTTCAATTTGGAAATTTCAAATCCTGGATAACCCTGTGGCATCAATTTAATTCTATATTGAGGAGGCTGTGAGTTTAAACAATTGTGACTTATTCAATCATTCCTGATGATCCAGATGCACCTCTTCCAAAGTCACACAAAATTGAACTCACTGGTTTGTAATAAGGGGCCTTATCCAAAAAGGCCAATTCAAAATTTATCTGTAATAGTCATTACATTGCAAACTGTATTAGCTCAACTGTAGATTTGCTACTCTAGATTTGATATGTGTTTTTTGCTTTAACAGAAAAGCAACCAAAAACCCACTAAGCACAACACAAGGAACAAGAGAGAACCAAGGTGTGAATGGAATTCTAGAAAGAGACAAGGGTATTCCTTGCTCTGTGTTCTTAAATATGACAGTTTAAACTGGTCAGGAATTAAAAGATCTAAAAACTCAGGAAGTCTGGGCTAAACATTACAGCAAATATTGTCTAGAGGTCGTTTGGTAACACAGAGAACTTACTGGGGGGGAAGCAAAGCGACAAGAAGGGGAACTCCCACAGGAACTGCCAGAGACTGAGCCTGGATATGTGGGCACTGGTACAGGGCAAGCTGGAAGAGAAAAACCCAGAGATGGGGTTAAAAAATGGGATTAAGATTTTTGAAGGGCTGAATTTTAAACATATTTCCTCGCTGCTTCTCATTCACAAACCCTTACACAACTTACAAGCACAGCACATCCTCAGTCACACGAGGGTATTTAAGTTCAGTTGAAACGTCAGAAGAACTAGTAAATAAGTATCATATTTCAGTCTGGCATAAGACAAGAAAAGGTTTCAACACTCAGGCTGACAATAGAGCACAACAACAGGCAGACTGAGGAAAATGTCTCATAAACACTTAGTGTGATACTTGGCAGATCCTTCTCCCTTCCAGCCCCCAACATTCATCATTTACACAAATAAGTGGAAAACCAAAACTACTCACATTTTTTGACTGTTGAAACATGATCCAGGAAAGGGTGGTTGAAAAATGCTTCTGTAGAAGGAGAAACAACCACCATTGTGAGTTAATGTACAACTGACAGGATTTACAGACTATATTGCAGTTGGTGATAAATGGTTGCCTTCCCAGAATCAACCTTTCAGAGCCAGAGGGAAAAGAGCTTATAAAAGATTAAAGCTTCTATGTTATGTGCTGCTATAGTATTTGGAAAAGAAAGAAAAATCAATTGAGTAACTTCAAACATCAGTCAGATGTTTAAGTGCAGTCAGGAGATGTCCTCCAGTAATTCAGACCCATGAACACAAGGAACCTTCCTATACTCCTCAGGAAATTATGTTTTCTCTACTAATAATTCAGTTTTAGTCTGCTCTTCAAAACAGTGAGCATCTTTCACATTCAGCACTGAAAGTATTTTCACCTCTGCCTTTCCCAAGGATTGACATTTATTTTTGAACCCACAGGTGGCCAAAAATCACAGCAGAGCAGAAACCATTCTCCTTCCCACCTCCCAAGAGCAGAACACAACCTGTGCAGCCATTTCAGGGCACAAAGCAAAATTAAACACCATTTCTTTAACAGGTTCTTCAATTAACTTGCTGCTCTTACAGTAGAAACCTTTTGCTTTCTTGTAAGTGGATTTTCTGAGGTACTTTTAATTGAGCAAAACCACTTGGCTACAAGGTTACATGGAAAGTTTTGTTCTGCAAAAGAAGCAGCATTCAGCCAGTTCAGGGAAATTGAGAGCTGGTGAAATCCAGCTGCTGAGCTTTGTGAACTTTAATGCTCCAACACTCAAGGAAGAACAATGCTGTTCTTCAGACACAAGCAAATAACAAGGAGAAAAAAAAAAAAAGAAGAAAGAATCCAGGGCCTGCAGTATCTCCCCTTCCTTCAGCAACACTTTCCTCCATGAGCTGATAAGGGAGGGAATCCAGCTGCAATGGCAGAACAATGTCATTATTACCTAACACAAGGATCAGGTGTTCCTGAGCTTTTGTACAACACCTGCTGTTCTACTTTATGTTGCTGGAAGATCAACAAGATTTCCAAAGCTATTTTTACTGTAACAACAGGCCACTGGGCTCAGTTATACACTCTCCCTTTCACTCCCTTTGCTAAGCACATTCCAGAGCAGCCCCTTTGAGGCCCTTTAAGTGCCTCAGCCAAGGAAAACATGACTTTCATCACTGCCATTCTGCTTTCTATTTTTCTTTCTAAGCACAAATGCTTTCTTCCCACTACCACAAATGATACAGTGAATTTCTCATGTTTGAAGAAACTGTAGGGATCTGCACACCCAGAGTGCAAAGTGGAATTTATTACTAAAGTCCATGTTTGTGATGTATTATTTTTTCTACATATAGAGATTTACACACTGACCTCTGAATACTATCACTGTGATTTGTGACATTTTACCCAACTATCATGAGTTTGTTCTGGATCTGAACTAAGAAGTATAAAATTAACATTTCCTGGCAGCTCTGACAGGGCTGCAGTAACAAGCAGTGCTATTAAATTTAAATAATCAGCATGAACATCCTGACATACAAGATGCAGCTAAGAACAACAAATTAAGATTTAACTTTTCAATAGTGGTCTTTTAAAAATGCTGCCTGAGTTTGCACCAAAAAATAAAAAAGAAAGGGAAAGCATCACTACTTGTGCAGTAATGGGCAACCCATACCCCAGGAATACAAAGGCATTTTGAGGCTGAAGTGAGAATACAATCCAGTCAACACAAATCTCAACTCTACTCCTGACTAATTTTGAAGAGGCAACAGTTGTAGCCAGTTTGAAGGATTCAATAGGATGGATTTGAGGCCTGGAAATCTTAGAACTGCCAGAGACTGAGCCTGGAGCAAAAGAGAAAATGCCAAACACAGCAGCAAACTGGAGTCAAACCAGTTCACTTTTGTTGAGGGTACCCATCTAGTTAGTACCAGGTTTAACTTCCAAACTGATGTCAAATGCAGTCCTGAATTGCAGTCATGTGTAACAGTATGCAAACCTCAGCCACTGCCACAGCTTAAAAATTAAAGAAGTTAAAGAAATACAAAAGATAGAGCTGTTGTTTCTACTACTTTGAGGCTTAAAAAGAACCAGTGAAAACTGGAGTCTAAAATAAAGAGGCCTCTACAGTGAGCAATAACTAAGCACAATAGCAGGAACTCATCTCTGCAAATATAAACTATTTTGATGCAACATCACATCCAGTTGCATCACATCCATTGCACATCCATACAGAGTTTTAAAGGTCAAACCAAATACACACAGTTTGCACTCCCATTAATAGTGTTACAATATTTGCAGTGTGTGTTCCCAGTTTGAAGGCAAAACACCAGTTAAAGCAACAGAAATAAGACTGGGACATGAAATGTAAGGTGTATCAGTTAACATCAGAAGGGAAGGGCACAACTGAAAGAATTAAACTGATTTATATTTCACTACTCAAAGTCATGATTTATGTGCATCACTGAATGCTGACAGTAGTTATCCAGTGATTTATTGTAGCTACTCTGCCTTCCTTATAACTGAGGGGAAAAAAATCACTTTTCATGTAATTGGCTGCAGACAAAAGGTCAAGACAATTATTCTGGTCACATGAATACAACTAACAAGGAAAGTCAAGAGAGCAAGAGAAAAAAAAAAAACATACCAAAGTCCATTCTGTCTTTTTGGTTCCTCTGAAGCAAACCCAACAGCAGGTCAGCCAGGTAAGTTGATGTTTCCCTAGGAATACTGCACACAGGAGGAAGTAAAACACACATTAAATTTAATGCTTGCATTAAATAATGCATAGCACATTGAATTTCAGGAAATCAGCATTCTGCCACATCCCTAAGTCATCACTATCCATGTTCTACAGCCTTGGGACAGGACCCTTTCAACTCAGCCAGGTACAGTGAAGGCAAGATGCAACTTGAGTCACTGGTATCACACTACATCTTTTGTAAAGATGGTACAGCAAACACTCTTATGAATCCCAGGCATTCCCAAAGATAAAGAAGTGTTCAGTCAACAAGTGGAAGTGACAGGGAAGGGCATGGTGACATACCTAGGAATCAAATTCCTGTTCTTTTCATAAAACATTCTCAAATCTTGAGGACTATTGGCCTGTCAAATAAAAATGTACATGAATTAAAGCTCAGTTTCATGGAAAAATAGCCTTTGTACCTACTCACACACACACACAAAAATGAGGCTTTAGCATATGGGCATTAAAGAAAACCCCAAGCACAGCAGTGACTTCAGTACTGAATATCCTTATTTATATATTTCCTCTGGATTGAACACATGAATCCTCTGGATTGATCACATAAAACAACTTCTCCCTTGGTATTCTCAAGTGATCTGGCCTTTGCAGCATCAACACTACACTCAGACATCACTTATTTCCCCTTGCATGACTGGAAGGATCATGTCCTTCAGACTGGAAAGAGGGGAAAGGAAATGAAATGTTACCTGAAAAGGTGGTTTTCCAACAAGACACTGATAAATCACAGTTCCTATGCTCCACAGGTCTGCTTTAGCATCATAGTGTTGAGACATAATCACTTCAGGGGCCTGGAAAGAACAGCAGAAGCTCACAAGGGAGAATAAAAAAGCAAAGCCACAGCAATATGAATTCTACAGTTCTTTTGACAGAGCAGTATTAACAGAGACCACTTTAAGAGAAAATTAACATTCACCACATTAACATCATCATCATCATTAACATGCCTCACATGACTTGAGAGGTTCTATCTAAAATGAAAGCTGTGTTTCAAAACCAAAGAAAAGTAGACACAATGTTCTAAAAAAAACCCATCCAGCACATATGGGAAGAAGAGGTAATTTACTTGGTTTATGAAAAATAAACCTTGTGGGCAAAAAAAACACTTAGAGATGTTTAGTGCTTATGATTTTAACAATCCTGATCTCCCCATCCTAAGGAAAAAAAAGACAATAAAACTATGGAGAGAGGAACTGCATGCTGCCTCTAATACTTGTGAAGCAGCATCAGGCATTTGGCAAGCTGCACAGAGTCAATTATTTTGTTCTGGCAGGAGGATGTCTGAGCTAAGCAGCATAATGTGAGCTGTACTGTCACTTACCATGTACATGGGGGAGCCACACAGGGTTGCAGCCATCATGTTGCTGTGCAGATAACGAGCAAACCCAAAGTCAGCTGTATAAAAAACATTGGTCAGTGAAAAGAAAGATCATTTCCAAATTTTTACAGGCTAGAAATTACCTGTCTCTCATTGACATCTGCTCCAATTAACAGTGAGATTTTAAAAAAAAGACAGGTTTAATATACAGCCAACTAGATGGAACAGCAAAATCTTTTGTTACATTGGAAGAATTATGTATTATCTTTCAAGTAAGAAAGGCAAGAAGCAGCAGTGACATCATTGGCACAAAGTGCTGCTCAGCCACCTCCCCAGCTGCAGAGAGGCTGCCTGGCGTCAGCAGGAAAGGATTAAAGTCACTGGCTAAATATAAATGGCTCATTAAGAATCATGAATATACAAATCAGCTCCAGTGAAATCACATCAGGTAGAAGGAGGCAAGTTTCAGATACCAGAATTTTCCATGTAGGCAAAAGCATCTGAAAGGATCAAGGGCAGAAAGAGAAGTTGTTTTGTCTCCCCTGTGCAGTTCAGAAGATGGAGTGGGTTGGAACAGATCTCAGATTTTGGTTGACCAAAAGCACAGGAAAGCAACTTGTTAAAAACAAGGTGTTTTCAAAGGGACACTTAACAGACAACAAGGAGAGATTAAAACCCTTGAAGTGGCTTCTGAGGAGGTGTTTGGTAGAATCCTGGACAGTTGACATCCCTCCCCAGTTACCAATGCCAAACCTCCCTCTGACAAAAACAGGTCATAACCTGCACTTCTAAACTTCTCAAATAACCCTTGGGAGGTTCTCCTGCTCAAAAGGATCTGCTGCTCAAAGGGATCTCCTGCTCAAAAGGATCTGCTGCTCAAAGGGATCTCCTGCTCAAAAGGATCTCCTGCTCAAAGGGATCTCCCACTAAAAAGGCAAACAGCTGGAACTGCAACTGGAGTCTCACATGCACAGTTCTGAAATGGGCTAAAGGCTACTCCAAGTTTCAAAACTTGCATCTAATTAAAANGGGATCTCCCACTAAAAAGGCAAACAGCTGGAACTGCAACTGGAGTCTCACATGCACAGTTCTGAAATGGGCTAAAGGCGGCTCCAAGTTTCAAAACTTGCACCTAATTAAATTGCTTCTAGTTAAATACTAGAAGCATCGGCTAAACAGGTTTCTTTGCCCTGCAGACTCAAAAACTTCTTTCTGATTCCATCTTTTTTACACTGAGAACCTGCATCATGGCTCAGAGCTCATCCTTCTGCCTTGCATCAATCCAATGCCCACCACGCCCACCCAGCACACTCTCTGCACTTCCAGTGCACACAGGGTTTCTCTTTAGATCAGGGAGAGGCTCCTTTACCTATTTTGATGCGGATGCCACTGACACTGGACTTCCTCCGACTGGCATAGGACAGGAGGATGTTCTGTGGCTTGAGGTCCCTGTGGATGATGCCTTTGCTGTGCAGGATGCGCATGGCGGCCGCGATCTGCTGCAGGAACACCCGGATGGTGTCTTCACTCAGAGTCCCTTTGGCTGCAAACAACACACACACACATCAGCAGGGGAGAAAAATAAATGCCAATAGCTGTGGGCAAAAGGCAATAAATGTCATTGTTTTCTGAGCACTGAAGAGTTACATTCAGAGTGATCTGATCTGCAGTGTTTTCCTACAAATGCAGATGCTCTCAGCAATAAATGTATCACCGTGGTTTTACACCAGCTACAGAAGTCTGAACTCTCTGTTTTTACAGCAGTTTATTCAGCTTGTAAAACTTCTCAATCACCATTAAATCCTAAACTCACCAAAAGGGCCCAGGAGACAAGAAAATGAATGAACTTCACATTAAGTGTATCTAAAAATCTGAAGCCATAAAACTTGTCCTTTAAACAAATGATTATGAGGATGCAGAGAGCCACTCAGAGACTCTACCCATTAAAAAAATTTACTTTGAAGGGAAAAAAAAATAAGATGTACCTTTTGAAAGTGGCTTCAGAAGGTATTATCTCATTTTGTAGCCTGAAAAAATACTGAACACAGGAGCTGGATTTCACTGTGTGAGTCTTTCCAAAGATTTTAATTGGAAGAGAATTAATCTTTTAATATACACAGTTACCATAACAATAGCTGTGCACAAAAAGATTCCTTCAACATCCTGAGATACAAAGGCAAGTAGAAGAATATTTTTGTCAAGAAAAATATGAAGAGGAACATCTCTGCTCAAAATTTTGTTGGCAATAAGAATCCATTAGTCATGATTCTGCAACTTCTGTTTTCACTTTGGGCAGAGCCATGTCAAATCTTTCCTAAGCCAGCACTGCCTCTTTGTTGAAAGCATTGTTATATAAGTAACTCAACATTTTTCAGTTCACATCTTGAAAAAAGAAAGCAGGTGGAATCAAAACACTGGGAGCAGCCCCTAAAATACCATTTTAGAAACAGAAACCCCCACATTTTTCAGCATGTTACTTATGGTTGGCTACAGCTTCTCCCTCATCTACAAATAAGGGAATGTTACATTCAGCTATGGCAGGAAAAAAAGCATTTTCTGTCTGTGCATTATTACATCCACCCTCATTCAGCAGTTTCTAAAGCATAAGCAAAAAAAGCTTCAAGAGAAACACCAGTGGATATCTGGAGCATAGAATATAAATATATAATGCAGTAACTTCTTAAAAGGGAAATCCAGAAATCAATTACCTTGTAAATAATCTGCCAAATCCCCACCATTGCAGTACTGTAAAAAACAAAGGGTTTTATTCAAAACACAAGCACTAAAACAACTGTTGCATCATTTTTACTTCATAATCTTTTCAAGAAAATCAGATCCTTCCCAGCTGTTTGCCTTAAAATTGTTCATTATTCAAAATTTATAATTTGAGGTACAATATATGAGGTAGTATAAAATGAAACTGAGTAATTTATGAAACAAACTGGGCTGATAAATTTAGTGGGGCAGAGGAAATTCAGAAGTGCTTGTTTTAACAGGCCATGGTTATTTTGCAGCTGTGCAAAGGAGTTTGGTCTAAAAGCCTTTCAAACCAACCAGAAACAAACATACATGGTAACACATACCTCCATGACCAAAAAGACAGAGTTGGGCATTTCCTAAAAGAGAAGGAGAAGAAAACAGGTTTAAGAATGTGAGAAGACAAAGTCTGTATCTGCATTAACCAAGTGGAACATGAGATTTTTCAAACACAGACATCTTATGTTAAAGTCACTGTTTAGGGCAGTAAATGTGTACATCCTTTCCCATGAAATATTTCACCTCTCCAAAAATATCTGCATATGTAGAAAAGAAAGAAATCCCTAGGCAATATCCTGAATACTAAAGCCATCATTTGACAGAGCATCATACAGTGAAAAACATCATTTCCCACTGTATGTCACTCCCTTGGATGTTCCATCAATGGGATCTGCACATGAAGAGCCCTCACAAATAAAGTTTCACTATCACAGCTCTGCCATCAGTGACTGAAGGGACAGTGACACTCAGTCACAAATTTGCCTGTGACAACCCTCTCCTGGGGAAAACAAGCTTTGGTTCTGCCACCTGACCAGCCAAAGGTCAGGCAGGAATCACACAGCAGTTAAGTGTCTGGAATAAACTGATTCCCAAATGCTGCAGTGATTCAGGAATCCTGGATACTTGTGTTAAGTATCTCCCCCAGTGAGTGGCTGCCCTGCTCCTCATGGCAGGGGGGTGAGTTCTGTCCCTCCTCCTGAGATCTCCCAGAGCACTGACCTCCTGTGACCTGCTTGCAACCTGAATTCCATCTCTTGTAACTGGGGGAAAAGCTCCTGAAAGACAGATTACCCAACTCCCACTGGAAATTACCTACATAAAAATGCAGTTAAAAAAAAAAAGCT
>VYZS01096324.1:0-11129 GCA_013400695.1 Neodrepanis coruscans | reverse complement strand
CTGTGCTTAAGACATGACTGTAACAAAAAACATTCATCCTTTTTTCAAATATTTATTTTGTGTGATGGAAGAAAGAGCCAACCTGTCTATGCCAATAACCAACATTGTTTTCCACCAAGTCTCCTGCATGAAATAGTTCTGTTGAGCCTACAAAGTTGAAGATACTCTGAGAGCTTTTATAAAGTACAAGTATTTCTTCCCCTCTGAGCTGATTAAGACTGAAAGGAAGGAACACAAAGAGAACTGGAAGCAAAAATAAAGGAAGTATACACTAAACAGGATGATGCTTTTAGTTACACAGTGTGTTACCTCCCTTTCCCTTCAAAAATAAACTTCAACAACGGTTGACAGATTGTGGGAAAATATGTTTTTCAGACATTTGAAGAGATGGCAGCAGACAAGGCCAGGCTCCTGTCCCAGTGGGATGTGCAGACAGTCTGACTGGATTCTGCTGAATGGTGTCAAAGGAAGGCAGAGGGCTTATTGCACAGCAAATTAAATGCTGTGAACTCAGCCACATTTGTCACTGCAACTCCAGCACATGTTCAACTTGACCACACTGGCAAGAACCACCACCAGAGTGACATTTTCAAGGGCTCACTGACAGCTCAGGAAGCTTGGGAAAGAAAAATAAAAGTCAAAATGGGCCAATGGGCCCAGGCTGGAGAAACCAACTACCTTAAAAAAACACACAAGCTCAGAGCTCAGGGATGAGCCAATTTCTACAAACCCACCACAGACACAAATACCCAGGTAACTAATCCAGTTCCAGATGAACTGGTTGTTTTAAGGTTAATTCACTGATTAGGCTCCTTCACTTCCAGGGAACATTCAGTTTAGCCACTCCTGTCTGTGTTACAGGAACACATTTGAGGTTCTTTCCAGCCCAAAACATCAAGCACGTTACAGATTTGTTTCCATTTGGAAATGAGGTTCCAACAAAGCAGGTTTCTAGGAACATTAGTCAAATCTGTTGGGAATGAAAGGCAAACTCCAGCTAATACAGAATATTAAAGCAGCAGCAGATCACATTTCAGGAAGTCCCAACTGTTCAATGTTTCTGTAACAGCTGTGGCCAACACGAACCATAATTTACACTGCTATAAACACCTCAAAACCAAGTGCATACATCAAAGCAAAAAGAGATCAGTAATTACTTGCTTTGCAAATTACTGAAAATACACCATGATAAGTGTTGCTTTCTGCATTGTTCCTTTGCAACACCTTGTAAGACAGAATGTCCCTGTCGTTTTTGGGGTTCCTGAAGGAAAAACAGCAACTCTGAGCACCCAATTTATCAAGCTGACAATTCTGCCAACAGAGGGTCATTTCACTTAAAGAACAACTGTGATGTGCAGAACAATAACCCAGCTCAGGAGCTTGGAAACTGCCTCCAGAGACAAGAAAGCAGCTCAGGCAGTGGATTTCCACCCCAGCATTGCAATGCCATGAATCAGAAAGATGTTCCACAACGTCAGTGGCTCCACTCCACAGAAACTGCACAAAAACAGCAGCTTATGGATGTAATGCTCAGCTCATGACAGGCACTTATTCAGCACAGAACTAAGAGAATGTGTTTTCTGCATTCCCTTGGAAACAAAGTCCTGGCAAATGAACTGCTCTCCTCAGAGACAAGGAGCTGATGGTTTGTCCCTCACCTGTTCAGAAAGTCATTCCTGCAGATCACACAAAGAGCATCACTCATCCTTCTTTTTTTTTTTTGACTGATATTCTTAATTAAAAATCAAGTCACTGAGAAAAGTCATAGTAAAAAGTAGAGCATGTTTCCTTACTGTAACTTGGATAATCCTTTTTTATTAAATCAGCAGAACAGATTAGAGATTTCACAGACATTTTTCCAGACTCAAAAGTCCCATCTAATTAACAGTGAGGAGCAATAGTTTGCACTGTGCTGCTCCCCAGCCACTTGCACCAACTTTAACTCATAACCAAACACTTTTCAAAGTCCCACCAAAACAAGTTTTACTTCAAAACAGCTGAAGTTGTTCATCCCTTCACAGCTGCTCAAATTTTGCCTTGCAGTTCTTGGCCAGCCTGACTGGGAATGTGATCCCCACTGGGGGAATATGCTCAGAAAAGACAAGGCAATTCTGGAGACACATTTTTCTCTTCTGAATTACTTTGCTGAACAACAAAGCTCTTCCCTATCACCATTCCCCAGACTTGTGATTTCTGTTGACTTGCTAAGGCAGAGCAAAGTGCTCAAACATGGAAAAATTAGAAAACCAGCATGTTTCACATCTAACATTCAGGAATAAAGCTGGTCTAGCAAGTTATTTTAAACTGCTTCTTGAAACAGATAACAAAGCTTTCAAGAATTTGCCTTGATGTACAGATCATAAAATTACTGCTGCTGAAGTTGTTCTGGCCTGCACTTCTACCTGGATAAATAATGTGTGGCAACAATCACCAATCAGTTTTGTCCAGCATGGCCCTTGATTTGTTGCTTAAAATTTTCTTGATAAAAACCTTCTTCTGCTCCTTCTCATTCTGAATCTAAGTTTCACTTGCAAGCTGAAGTAGAATACAGCAAAGGTTAACAGGAAACCATTTTACAATTAGGAAAGGTACCTGAGGTAAACCTAAAAGGTTAAGAGGCAACATATTTGCCAAAACTTGTTGTGTTTTAATCCCAGGCTTCCAAGAATTGTCTTGGGAGATGTGAAGTTTCATCCCAAATCAGTCTCAGCACAGGAGTTCCATTGGAAAAACATTAATTGAAAAAGAAGTCCAAACATGGTTATTTCTGACAGCTGTTGCTAGATGTCTACAGCACTGGCAGAAACATTCCCTAGAGCTCTTTTTGCTTCAGAAATCCTCCTTCAGAACAAGCTGAAGGTCTGCAAGGAGCACAGTCAGCTGCCAAAGCAGAAACTGGGGTAAATAAATGGTTACTCTCCTTTTGCTCCAAGTCAGTAGATCCTGTTGAAGTGCAGTTTATGATGGGAGTCCCAGGAGCAGGAGAGTTAACCTGGCAGCTTGTGCACTGCTATTATCTGATTAATTTTCTGCTATGTTAATCTGTGCTGTATTGGACATGATTTTTGGCCAGGAACATGCCTTTTTTTTTTTTTTTTTCTGGGAGCTTTAAATACAGTTGGCAAAAGTTCTGATGATACAGTGGAAAAGGACTGGTCCAGATCTTTTTTGAGGCTGTTTCTCACTGTGTTACAGATACTCTTGTTTCACTTTGTGAGTACAACTTCTCCCATGGTCATCTCCTGTCACCAGTGAGCATTTTGTTAGTTCTGACTAAATGTTAAGTCCCAGACTAAATGTCACTTGACATGTGCCTGTAGGATTCAGAGAGGGTGCTGCTGCCAATTATTCACATAAAAGAGCAACCAGCCATGGAGGAATGCACCACAATAATCAGATCATTCATTTGCTCTTCTGTGAAATGCTGTGCTTAACTGACATATACAGAGGTGGGGAAGGGAACTGCAAAGGCAGAACTGCCCTCAGCACACCAGAGGTTTAACACACTCATGTACAAGAAAATCTTCTGAAAAAGTTCTGAAATACAAATTACAGCCTCCAGGCACAAGCAAGTAACACAAGTGTAAGTGTAGTGACTCCAACCCTCTGAACAAATTCTAACTCATCCCCAGCCTCCAAAATCCACACTGGTGTCCCTCCTCACAGCCAGTGCTGCCATAACCAACCTCTCAGTTGGCATCAGCTGCCAGGTAAGTGTTTCAAAACCTTCACAGTGTCTACAGGGCAGGATTTCTCTTTTTATCTGAACAGCATGTTCTCATATGATTGTTTCCACACAGCACAAGGATGGGTATTGGCAAACACAAAGGCCTTAAGCAAGGAGTTGAGGGGGGAAAAAAAAGATGTTGAGACATCTTTATTGAACAGACAACAGTTCAGAAGGAGCTGTGGTGAGAGAATGGAGGCAATCAAAGCTGTGAGACACCAAGAGCAGGAGGCTTGAAGCAAATATCTCAAGAAACACAAGCAATATCACCAGACCAGCTGGAGTCCTTGGGTCAATCAAACAGAGCTCTTTAATTCCCACTGGTAAAACAAAAGGTTCTTTCCATAACCATCCCCAGGAAGAACTCCTGGGCACTGTGCACAAGCCAAGGCTGAGCTGCAGGTCCCAGAAGGACCAGTGGCTTCATTCCCACTGGCTTTCTCTGCTTCCAAGGACAGCAGAAGCAGCTGCAGGTTTTTTTGTCTGCTCTGTACCAACAAGCAAAGACAAGAAACAATTTTCTGTCCAGATACAGCTTCTCCAATAACACTCTGGAAATTAGTTCTCCCTAAACTACTGTTCAAATAGCAAACTTCAGACTCCATACAGTGAAGACATTAATTCACTCTCCTAAAATGTTATCTCCAAGATACATTATAGGCTTTCATTCTGAGGGCTGACATTCTAGAGAGGTTTTGAATTAAATTATTTGCTAAAACAGGCACTGTCTGGCACTGTTGTAAGAGATTAGTTCTACTCAGCACACACTCGAGATCATGAACTCCACAAAACTGTAAATTCATGTCCTAAATATAGCACATACCAAATAACTTAGTGATACCTTCATACTTCAGTAGAATAGTTTATCCAAGGATCTCAGTGTACTTTATGCTGGTGAGTTAAGAGGTTATTTCAGGCTCCTTTTGCTTTTGAGAATCAGTGGGCTCCACTTCCTCAGTCAGACTGATCTTCTTGTGCAGGATGACTGACATCCAACAGCACCACCATGGGAAAAGAGCTGCATCTTTACACTATTTTAGAGATTCATGAGGATTTTTTCTTGAATGAAAGACTATCAAACTCTTGCCCAAGAAGATAAGGGAAGATTTTTTTAGCAGGTTATATTTTGCTGTCCCATCTATTCTCAGGGTTTTTAAGCATTTCACAAAACATCCATTTCACATTTAGGGGTGAGCTGTACACATCTCCTTTTCAGAGCCTTGCAAAAACCTTTCCTCTCAGAGATGGAGGGTTCAGATTTCAGTGTCCCCACAAATGCTTTCAGTGTCAGCACCACTGGTGTGTGCAGCTCCTGAGATGGCACAGAGGGAGCAGTGGTGTGCTCTGCTTACATAAAATGCTTATCTGAGCTCCAACCTGCCAGAGCTGCACGTAACCACCTCCCAGAAATCAAGGGCAATTATCGTGCTGGCTCCAGAACAAAACATGATTATGGCAACCGATGCCCAACATTAACACTCCCCACTTCACTGGGGTGTGTCCCCACTTCTAGTAATTTAACTCCATGGATTCCACACACACTAATAACACATCAAAACGCAGATGGAGCATCAGCAATGCAGGAGGCTTTAAAAGGTTCTTGTACCATCAGCAGAATGGTCCCCAAGTTCTTCGTGGAGCTAATTAAAACCTTAATGGTGTGTGTTTCTTTATTATGCTGACTTGTGTGACTGGTCACTGATCATGCAACAGGAACACAACCACAAATAGAGAGAGATGAAGGAGAAGGAATGTAACCACCTCCTGTGAATATCAATCCAAAGACTTCTGCAATATGTAAAAAAATGACTCCCCTTCTTTCTCACATTGTTATGCTGCTTTAATCTCAAAGTCCTGCCACTAAGCATAATTTCATTTAATATTGTGAGACATAAAAGTATTTATTCTTCATTGCAAGCAATTTACACTCTTCTCACCTAGTTTTGCCACTTTGACTGCACACCACCTTTTCTGTCTGAAAACTGGGAACAACAATCAGATCTTGGATTATTCAGCTAAATGGTCTGTCAAGCAGCATCTGAAACATGAGCATCTTCTGATTTCAAGCTGTCTAAGGTTAAGAAAAACTTCAGACCAGCAGAACTATAAAAATAAAACAGACTCCCAGTCCCACTGAGAACTTCCTACTGTGACACAGACTCCACTGGCTCCAGCACTGAGGGGGGGGAAAAAATAGCTTTTGTAAACTTAGACATTGTTTGAAATCCTAAAGTCTTATCTGTATCACTGTGCTCACAACACCATGGCAAACAAAAAGGGCAGCACATGCAAGAACATGAAATGCTGAAGAAAATTAGTAGGTGTGACAGCCTACAAGACATGTGAATGCCTTGCATAGTGTTCATTCTTGCTGGGTTATAAATTAATGTAATCACACAAGTTAATGCTGCCTGTGCTTCACAAACACAGCCCTGTGCACAAAGGGAGAAGCTTATTTGTGCAAGTGTCACACTCTTTAGACCATATTTTGCAAAGCAGTTTCTTGTACAGAAGTGGCACTGCACTGCTTTATGTTTGCCATGAGTGTATTTGAAATATATCAAGGTAAAAGGCACAGCTTTGCCCTTCATGTTGCTTTAACTGTTCATTTTATTTAAACACAACAGTTGGTGACAAGCAGCCACATGTCCCTCTCAAGTGGAGCACTGACCATTCAAGAAGTCCTGTCACTTTGGGGACACCCTTTCCTTTTCCCAGAAAAGCAGAAATTTTATGTTTAAAAACAGCCTTTAGGTAAAGAAATCATAGACAAATGTAGGGCTCTGTCCTCTCTTCTCTTGTACATAAATCAAAAGAACAAGAGCCTCTCCAAAGCTCAGAAGATGCACAGTGTTAAATCATCCAAATACATCATTAGCCAACTACCCCCAGGTTGAGCTGCAAAGCTTCCCAAGGAATCCTCACATTCAAACAACTGGAAATGATAAATCTGAAATTCAGCTCCTCACTCACACACCAACGCCCTCAGTCAACAATTCCACTTGCTTTTAAGATGTCTGGACACACTAAATTTAGGAGGCTGAGAGATTATTTCCACTTGGCAATACTCAAAAACCCATGGTCTCTTCAGCCAGCACAAGAGACCACACTTTCCCTCTCAGAACAGTTAATACCATTCAGAATGAAGAATTTTTAAGTCAAGATCCAAGAGAAGTCGATTCTGCACATCAAAACTACAAGTTTGTTGTTACATGAACATCACTGGAAGTCAAGACAAGTCAGTGCATGTCCTGCAGCCCTGGACAGCAGAAAATGTGAGCCTGCCTGAGGTTTGTCACATGAACACAGATCTCTACAGCTAAAGAGAGCCAACTACACATAAAAACCTTTTGGGATGTGAATGTGTGAAGACAGAAAAGGTTGAAGAATGTGACAGTGTCTGTTCTGCATTGCTTTGACTCTGAAATGCCTCAAGGGTGGTTCTTGGTAATTCTTTTTCATCAATGTAGCTCTGCCTTTAAAATTAGAATTGAGCCCAGGAGATAAATGTATAGTTCATATTCAAGCAGAACAAATGGCTCCATGAGCTACCTCATGTCTTATTTAGCTTTGCTCAACACTCACAGGCCTTAGGACACAAAAATGTACTTCCTACTAAGCAGAACACACTGCCCTGGACAGGGTAGAGACACAACTCCTCCACCTTCTCAGGCAGAACCCTGGGAATAAAGAGAGGAAAATAATTTGAAGCAATTTAATACTTATTTCTCCTACTTGAAAAGATCCAAATGTCTGCTTGGCTTTTATACTTCACCCTGTCCTTTCAAACACAGGCAACAGCAAAATGTACAAGTGTGATGATGGTTTTCTGCTCCCCATGACACAGGACCACACATTTCTTTGAGATTTCCAAGATGCAGCTCCTTGTCTACAACAGAGGATTTTAACTCTGTTGACTTTAACACCCCTTGCTTCACCCATTTAGATCAACTCCCACATTTTCCTTCAGATGTATCCCAATTATTATCCACAAACACCCACTTTCCAATTAAATTGTAAGGCCAAGGAAACAAGGCTAATTCCAGAGAATAGTTCCTGCCACTGACAGAGCTCCCAGCCCCAGCTGATGCTTTTTCTCTGGAGACAGAACCAAACCACACAATCAGCCTCTGCAGAGATTCACAGGCTGTCACTTGCTTTTGCTAAATACCAAATTGATGGCAGCAACAAAAATAGATGGCCATCCCAATTCTTCTGCTCAGGAGATTTATATGCATTATGTTTTCATAAATTTTAATGAAGGAAAAGGCATAAAATGTATTTTACCTGGACATCATAAAGAGCTACAATGTTCTCATGCTGAAGTTCCTGTAAAACAAAATACTCATATTATGGACATAGGTTGCTATTATTATTGTTGTTGCTATTATTATTTTAAATTTAATTTGGTGATAACACTGATGGGTGATAATTAAAGAGAATCTTTTCAAGACCATCTGATGGAATCTGGAGGAAATCCCAGCTACTTAGACAATATTTACAGGCATAGGAAATCAGGCAATATCTCCAGAGGTCATAAAAACATTTAGTTCCAGAACTTAATGGCTTTTTACAGAAAGTACTGGAGCACAAGTTCCTTTAATGAACACTGAAAACTGATAAGATTTAATTTTCTAGTCTTATATAATTGTTTGCTTAGTGAAGTAACCAACTACACAATCTTCAAGTCAGCCTTCCTTCCACAATAAAAAGGAAATCAAACCAAATAATATCAAATGAAACAGGACAGCTCATAATTACTTGTAACTGTCTTTGCTAAGTACCTGCAGCACATTGCAACATCATAAACTACAGTGTATATAATTTATATACAATTTATATAATATACCAGGATATAATATGAATATTTTAGGATAGAAAGTATTGATGTCTCTTGGAAACATGGAAAGAAAACAGCAGTAACAGTTACTGCAAAGCTGTGTGAGATGAGTTCAGGGAGCAGAGGATGCCAAAATGAGCACCCAAGGAGATGTTTCCATGAAACAGCACAGAAAAAACCAAATGATGCTCCTTTACATCTCCTTGGTCAGAGCCACAGCACAGGTTTTAACACATTAACACAACTCTGGAGTGGGCAGAGTGCTCCAGGACTCAAACCCAACGTGCTGATTTCAGCTCTCAAGGCATCTCTGAGCAGATTTCGGTGAGGAAAGATCCAAGGCTGATGTTTTACCCTCAGCAGTGATTTGCTTGGCAGAGGTGCCACCCCAGGAACAGAGTTTTCCATGTGTGCAACAAGCAAAGCACAGGGACTGGGTCTACAACGATTTTCCACTTTTTTACCACAAAAAGCACACCCAGGACCTGTGCTGAGACATTTCCAGAACTAAATATGTATCTTTTTTTTCTTTTTTTCCTTTGTCTTTTTATTTCTGGACTCCTAAACAAAGAAACAAGCAGCACAATAGCAATTACTGTGCCACCACCGTGACCCGGAATGAACTGGGTCAGAAGTCTCTTCTCCTTTTCAAGCAAAGCAGCTTTAAAAATCACTGCAAATTCACATACCTTTAAGATTTTTATTTCTTTCCCAAGTAGGATTTGTGACTTTGACAAGTTCTTTTTGTTAATACTCTTTATGGCTACTTCCCAATCGGTTTTCTGCAAACAAACAGAAACAGCATTGTCAGTTTGATTTATTTTTTTTAAACTTTATCCTCTAACAATCATCCTGTAAAGCACTGAGAAAAAGTTGCAAGATCACCCCTCCTGTACCCACCAGTGATTACCACATCACATGACAACATCAAGAACTGTTTCATTCCACAATAGCTTAGACAGCTCTTAAAATCCAGATGCAGCTACACTGCATTTTAATGACATTAAAAAAAAAACAAAACCACACAACACAAAAACCCCCAGGTAATCATGTCCCATTTATTTTTTGGTAGTGAGTGGAGCTTTTTAATCCTCTCTCAATGACTGAGTTACTTTTACTCTCCTTTAAGGACATCCCATTCACAGCCTTTTTATTGCCCTGCAGCTGCAAACTGCACCAAAAGAAAACGTATTCCAACTTAGCTTGTATATTGCCTATCTATATATTATCCAAAAATAAATTAAGGATTTATTTGCAAGGTGCAAGGATCTCCATTGGCCTTAAAACTTTCCGTTTCCCTATCTCCCTTTTTATTTTTTTTCACCCTAAAATCACTGCCCTGCGCCTCTCCAAGCCCTAATCCTCCAGAATGACAAACCTGAAGGGCTGTTTTCTGGAAAGCAAAACCCTTTAAGGCACCAACCCCAGAATAAACTCTCACAGCATCGAGAAACCTCATAACGTAACTATGAATATCCGGGGCGATCAGCGAGTCACGCCAGGAAACCAGACACCTCCGAATTTCAGAAATCTCCAGCCAATCCCCAAAGGAGACAATTTTCCATCAAGATCCCTCGTTATCCAGGGAGATAAACATGACCCTCCCGAGAGGAACAAAGGGCTCAGCCTCCCCTACAGCTGCAGCTCTGCCCTCGCCGCCGAGTCGGGGAGCTGCCAACAGCGGGGACCGCGGGGGAAAAAAATAAATAAATAAAGGGTTTAAGGAGGCCAGGGCTCAGCCCCGGTGCCACAGCCCACCCCGTGCCTTCCTTCGGCTCGTTCTTCTCCCCCAAAACTCCCCAGAGGACACACAAACACAGAGAGAACACACACACAACACACACACCCCCAGCCCCGCGGCTGTCACCCACCCCAGGGGCTGCTCTCGGCCCCGGGTTGTGTAACCAGCTCCGGTTTGCGGGCGAAACCCCATCGCTGCTTTTTGGCTTGGTATTTTTTTTTTTTTTTTTTTACCTTGCGGTGGCGACCTTTGAAGACCACAGCAAAGGCTCCGTGTCCTATCAGGTCCTTCTTGCTGTACTCAAAGTCCCCCACCACCTCCATCATCCCTCAGCGGGGCATGAAGCCCCCGCGAAAGGACGGGAGGGGAAACAAAGGTGGAGGGGGGGTGTGAGGGGCTCTTCCTCCAGTTACAGCCGCCTCACGGCAGCCGGCGGCGGGCTGGGAGCCTGCCCCGGTCCTGGCTGCCCCCGGCGGCGGGGGCAGCTCCTCTCATAGCGCCGCAGACCCCCGGGCCGGCGGGGCTGCTGCAGGGCGTCACCGAGGCGAGGGGCTCCGTCGGGCATGAGGAGGGGAAAAAGGGGGGTAAGTTCTCAGGGGCCGGGTGTGAAGGGACAGCGCGGCATCGGCGCCGGGACGAGGGGGCCTCCTCAGCGGCTGAGGGGGCTCCGCGCCCTGCCGCTGCTCGGCCCCATGGCCCCGCCACAGCGGGGGCTGCCGGCGCCGCGGCCCCGCTCAAGGACCGAGCCCCAGATCATCCAGCGAGGAAGGGGAGGCGCGGCCCGCAGCTCCGGGGGTGGCTGTCGCTGTCGCCGCCGCCGC
>VYZS01096323.1:28425-45363 GCA_013400695.1 Neodrepanis coruscans | reverse complement strand
TTTTAAATGAGGAGCAATGTTTACAAAGGTTCGCAGCAAAAGAAGTGTAGAGCAATCACTGCAGATTAATGGTTATTAAATCCTTAGCATAAAGCAGGCAACAGTTACTTTGCTATTACATACAGTATGTTCTTTCAGCACTGTCAAATTTAAAGGCTTAAATTTATCTGTATGGAGTCAGTGTTTCTGTGCTGTCCTTTCTCATTTCAGAAGCTTATTTCTGAATCATTTTTCCTGTACATGCTTTTCAAAGGTGTGCAGTTAACTGGTTGCAAATTGTTAGGCAGTTGATGAAGTGTGAACAGGGCAGTGATTTGTTTTCTTTATTTACATGTTTCCCATAATACTCTGATGACACCAGGATGTGGAGGCATTTTTATCCTTAGTATTCCTCCTTTGTTTCAGATTAAGAAGTGGTTTTTGAAGCCATTTGCAATTCCTGTAATTCCATTAAATATTAGTATCCAGGGAAGACTTAATCAAAAACAGTTTAAGTGCTACACAAACACAAATAGCACTGCTCTCCCTGACACAAATAGCCACGTTAAGGAAGTGCTTTTTTCTGACTGTAGCAGTGCATCTGACCACTCTCTGTCAGTTGGCTGATAATATGCTGGGTTTGAAAACCAAGACACTTCAGAAGCTGTCTGTTGTTCATTCAGTCATCCTCTAACTATTCACTTTTAACCAGAAAGAATAACTGGGGCCAACCTACCCTTCAACCAAGGGACAGCTTAATCACTGGGATCTCACAAAGGCCAACACTGAGTGTCTACTCTTGTCAAAGGTGTCTACTCTGGAGTGTTCACAGCCACCTTTACTGTAGCATTGTTTCTAACAAGCATAATAAATAGCTTCTACAATGAAAAGTCAATCTGCTTATGCATGTATGTTCCTTGCTTTTACTAGTCCCAGTAAGAATTGTTCTCTGTGGGTTAATAGAGCAATTTGGTTTGCTTCACTGTTTGCCAAGTTACCACACACACATACCTGTTTTGACTGTCATGAAATGGATTCTGGTGATATTCTGACTCGAGACACTGACCTGATAGGAAATCAGAGTGCCACAAGTCCTTCTTAAATCTGCAGTGTTGGTTCCTCCGTTCGATTCCAAAATGCAATGAAAAAAAACAACCAACCAACAAGACAAATTCTTCTGTCACCTTTCTATATTGTATCCTAGAAGAATGTCAGTGTCCAGTCACACCGCCTGTATCAACCCTGCCACTATAGCTGGATGAGGGAGAATGAGCAAGTGACTTGGTGGGCATCAGCCAGCCAGCCGGCCAAGGGTGACCACTGCAGTCATCCACTGTCAGCCCCAGTGAAGGAACTGCAGGATTGAATGCTGTGTTTGGGTATGCACCTGGTGCACTGCCTCTGTCCACACTACGCCGGGGCTGCAATGTTTTCAGGTGTGAAGCCTAGCCTTCATGCCCTTTGATACCCTGCAACATGGTTCCCCAATATCTCATTATGCCCTGCTGTCTTTTTTACATTCAGAACCAAGGTCCTCCTTGTAGCCCCTCATAAAAGAGTGGCTTAATGGCTGATGGCAGAAGTTGGAATATGTATTAGTGATGGAAAGGCATAGGTACAGACTTGCTGGTGGAAGGTGGCTATCCCAGGTTCATAGAGATGTGCAGCAGAACTGCTTAAAAAAAAAAAGAAAAAAGCAGTTTCTGTAACATTCATGTAAGACCACAAACTAGCTAGTTTATGCCAAAAAATATCACTGTAGTCAAGATGACAGTGTGCCCATGTAGCTTTGTGGTGTAGGCAGAGTACACATTCTTTCCCTGTGTTTACCGAGGAAGAGCAATGCGTGTTGTAATCAGCACTGAGTCTTGCTGATCACTGTGGGAGATTCATGGCAGATGAGAGGTCACACTAACTCTAAGACAGCCAGCCACAGTTTCAAAGTACCTGTTTACTTTGATTCAGCCTGCTAATGTTTACTTCATGGGGCAAGCAGGCAGGTTCTCTACCATACACAGTATTAATGGGGTCGGAGTAAGGATTCCCCATTGTTGGCTCTGTGCTGCAGGAACGTGTCTTCTGAAGGGGAGAGGTGAATACAATACAATGTGCATGCACATAGAATTGCATTGTCCTCCCTCCCTCCTACACCACCTACACTCATCAGCTATGAAGGTCAGTGCTGCCACATCTCTCATGGAACCAATTTAGAAATTTGCCTTATGGATGCACTAAAAAGGCAGCCACTACCAAAAAAAGCCAGCCTTTCCCTCAGTGCTAGTCTTCTGTCTCTGCAGCTTTTTTTGTTTGTTTGTTTTTTAAGACAAAAGTTGGACCATACCAACAATAAAAACCAACCCCAAGACCTCACAAAACCCGCAAGATCGTAGCATCTGTTCACAAGATTTGATATCATCTGTCAAATTTCCATTTTGGTCTATGAAAAGTGACAATTTTTCTGCTGAAAAACCCTACCCTTAATTATACTGCATTAAGTAAAATCAGCTTGAGAGGTTTTCAGTGGGAGAGTGGGGGCTGAAATAGAAGGAGGGAAGCAGCCTGAGAGCTACTGAGACAGAAACACTGAAACAGCAGAGGCATGATTAAATTAAACCAAGGCGTGCATGGTGAAGTGTATTGAAATGGCAAATTGTAGTTCTGCAGGAATTGGTAAGAGACACGTGGGGGACAAGGAAAGAAATATAATAGAAAGTGTGGGTGAATATGAAAGAAAAATGGCAAAAACAAAGAGCCTTTTATAATAGGTGGGAACAATTAAGCTGTGTAATTACAAAATCCTGCTGTGACTCAATTTCTATGCAATTACTGAATGGACATGTACTCCAAGTGCAGCACTTTTGTTTCCAATTCACACACACTCCGGACACCCCCTCCCCTCAGTCAGCAGTGGCATATATGATATCATTTTTTTATACCCAAGCAACAGCAGTGCTGGTCACAGACAGGGACAGCAGCACAAGGCTGGGTAATCAGAACATCCCTGCGAGCAAACCCAAGGCCAGAGGGTCAGGTATAATTAGTTCCTAGTCAGCAGCTAGTGGGAGTATCAAATTGTTCTGAAAAGCTTTACTAGTGCTAAACATAACTTCGTTCATTTCTTCCCATCTATTATTACTTTAGAAAACATAATATAATCTTTACTAATATATTTAAAACAAGTATGTGACACAATGTTATAGGAGAAAAGTGGGTGTCACTGCTAGGAGAAATTGACATCTCCATTTGGCTCTATTTAGTATGTATTTTGGAGACCTTATTACAGGTTGTCAGATCACCATGTTCTGAGTACATCTTGTTTGCTGAATTTTTACTTCTAACTCTATAGCCTGGGCTGAGTTAAAATATTTTTTAAATTATATCAGCACCTTCTGAATCAAAAATCTTCAAAGAACAACTTATTGCAGTGTTTTAGAACTGCATTTTTAAACCTCCCATGAGGGAAAAAATCTTTCCAAATACATGAAATTAAAGCCAATAAATGATTAAGGCATCAGATGAAGAACTGAGATACTTAAATCCAGAGTTATGGTCCAAGCCCTACTGCTCATGTGTTGTATAACCTTGTGGATAATTCCCCATTTGATCTGCAAGTTCTTTGTAAAATCCTCCTTTCCTGCAAGCATACAGCTGCAGTTGCACATACCTTAAATCAGGGCAGTGAACAGAGGAGGCTTTTAAATCTGATATGAATTATCAGAGCATGACTTACACTTATCCCAAAGGGTCAGGATTCTCAAAACACCTAACTTGTTTTAAAATAGCAGCCTTTAGTGTACAAGCACCATGTAGTTAATGGAGTCTGTAGGGAAGGAGATTTTGATCCCAGTTTCCTGCTCATGTTTTGGTTTCTTTCTGGAGCTCAGGAGTTCCTAGGTTGATCCATATATCCCAGGTTGAATGTTCTCTCTGACTCCGTATACAAGAGAGACACTGACTGCTGTGCTGAGATGTAAAAGGAAATGGTAACTTAGTCCTGTAAGTTCAACAGCTCCTACTTCATTCAGAATGCTTAATACATATTCTAAAATTTCCGGCTCAACCTTAAGGACTGCAGATATAATGAGTCATTTCCAAAACCTGATCAGGTTGACATAGAGTTTAGGTACTGAACTACCTGCTCCTGTAAAAATTCAAGCTGTGGTACTTTGTAGGACACAATTCTCAACTGTATAGCTTAAACTCATACTTCTCTTGTTCTTTGGATAGAAATTTTGAGTCTTTAGGGACCGCTTATGTGAAACAGTCAGAGGGTTAAAGAGTTCAGATGAGGATACCTGAGATAGCAGTGGTCATATGGCTAACGGATTTGGGATTTAGCTCTCTTCTTGCCATCTACTCCTATCTTTACAAGCGCACACGCACACATATAAACACATATATAGAAGTAAAATTTATCAGTGTAAATTACCGGGCCACTCATCTGTCTGAGCTGTCCACACAACAGACCCTGGGGTCATCCATTCTGTTGGGGTTGTGTAATCTGGACAGACAAACTCCTTTGCACCAGCCCTACCCATGCCAGAGGGCAGCAACAGGCAAAGGAGACATGATGGACTTAAGGCTTTGGCTCACTTGTTACTCCCTGTCTGATGGTCAGACCAACAAAACACACTCTAGATTCCCAGGGCACATAATATAGTCAAATCTAATGGAGCCATTTTTTGGTGTACTACATGCCAGTTCCCATCACTTGACCTTGGAGCCACTTAAGACCTGATGGAAGATTGTTCTTTCAGAACTGCGAAAGGGTCTTTTTTCATACTTGATCATTTTTAAACATTTTATGAACTCATTTTTTCAAGCTTTAATCTTGGCATTCCTGGATGAGCCACTGAGGCTGAATCTCACAACAAACAGCCTCATCAGGAGCTAAGAATATGAAATTTAATGGTAGAAATTAGGGACAGCAGTGGAAATTATTCTAAAGCTTTTCCCAGATTTTAGTTATATGTATGCGCATATCCTCTTGCCTGGACAAATGAAGGCATTACAATGCAAGTTTTTGGGTCTGTCATTAAAATGAATCTCAGGGATAGCATCCACTTAAAAACAGCCATGTTGTAAAATTGATTATTTTTTTATGTTCACAGGTAGGGTTACAGGACTCATTTCTGATGTGCAGAAACCAATCTCACAACTTAGGCTTTGTTAAGAGAAGGTATGTTTATGCTGCACAGGGAGCTAGGTTGCTGTTACATTCAAAAAACCTGCTCCCANTTGCACCAGCCCTACCCATGCCAGAGGGCAGCAACAGGCAAAGGAGACATGATGGACTTAAGGCTTTGGCTCACTTGTTACTCCCTGTCTGATGGTCAGACCAACAAAACACACTCTAGATTCCCAGGGCACATAATATAGTCAAATCTAATGGAGCCATTTTTTGGTGTACTACATGCCAGTTCCCATCACTTGACCTTGGAGCCACTTAAGACCTGATGGAAGATTGTTCTTTCAGAACTGCGAAAGGGTCTTTTTTCATACTTGATCATTTTTAAACATTTTATGAACTCATTTTTTCAAGCTTTAATCTTGGCATTCCTGGATGAGCCACTGAGGCTGAATCTCACAACAAACAGCCTCATCAGGAGCTAAGAATATGAAATTTAATGGTAGAAATTAGGGACAGCAGTGGAAATTATTCTAAAGCTTTTCCCAGATTTTAGTTATATGTATGCGCATATCCTCTTGCCTGGACAAATGAAGGCATTACAATGCAAGTTTTTGGGTCTGTCATTAAAATGAATCTCAGGGATAGCATCCACTTAAAAACAGCCATGTTGTAAAATTGATTATTTTTTTATGTTCACAGGTAGGGTTACAGGACTCATTTCTGATGTGCAGAAACCAATCTCACAACTTAGGCTTTGTTAAGAGAAGGTATGTTTATGCTGCACAGGGAGCTAGGTTGCTGTTACATTCAAAAAACCTGCTCCCAGAGCCATGCAGGATGTGAGATTACATATCCTCTCCCCAGCAGTAGGCGTTCGACACTGCATGATTAACTCCCAGGTTCGAGGTTCCTCCGCATTCTCCACTCTACTACGGGGACCCAGATACGTCTCCCATCGAATAGCTGAGCCCTGCACACATGCAGAACTGCAGAAAACCTGTTTTTCACCCGAGGCCTTGGGATATTGTTCCAGTTGCTATCTCTAAGCCCTTGTGGTGTCTAGTTCTTGCTCTCCATGCCCCCTTATCTGATGTCTGTGCCTAGCTTCTACAGGGATTCCACTCATATTGGCTTTGTTCCTGCCTGCAGGCCCCCTGCTCTACCCCCTAGTCCCCTCAGGCATTTCTTAAGACCGTAAAATAATTCCTCTGTCCCTAACTAATACCCCCCCTTTTTTTTCTTGTTAACACGTTCTTTTGCTTCAGACTAGGTCCATTTTGCTGAGAGATTTTCATATATATTTCCACTCTTGATTTTTTGCTTCAGTCCGTGTTTACAATCTTTCATAACTATCATCTGCTCGCACCCCCACCCACATGAAACATTGTGCATTTGAGTACATTACTACTCTTATAATTACAACAACAATTACGACTGTAATAACCAAGATGTGTGCTTATCCTACTGTTCCCCAAAGGTCCATGAGGTGCCATTCCGGTTCAGAGTTTTGGTTTGACTCTAAGTAGACCACAAGTTTGTGTTAACTTCCTGACTTATATATCTGCAGTAGTTTGTGCTTATTAAGGTGCACACTCTTTTCTGATGTATTACATCCAGAGTCAGTTTGTCTTGCAGCACCACTTTAGATAGACCAGAAACCTCTTTTAAAGTTTTTGTGTTGTATCCATTTCTTAGTTTTTGATGTCCTATTCTTCTGCATTGTGGGAGAGACTTCTATTGCCAGGGGAATTTTTATTTTCGTGAATTTTTTTGAGAGAGGTCTTGAGATACTCCCTCTAGGAGTGAAGGGTGCTGTGTATGGTCAGTCTAGATATTACCAGCACAAATTTCTTAAAATGTCATCCATGTTTTGTGTACTGTTTCATTGCATTGCCAACATTACTCTCACTCTCCTGGCACTGGCCAAGGCTGGGGTGTCAGGGTTATAAATAGGTTTTGTGTTCAGGGCTATTCTGCAACTTGCCTGATGTCTTACAAATGTGCTGGGGAGACAACTTACTTTTCTTTCTCCTTAGGATGGCTGCACTTTTGCACACAAACTGTTGTCCAACTTCCCCCTCAACCGCAACCACTCTTCTTGTGAGTGCTTCTCTTATCTGTGTCATATGACTTTTCTTGTATATATGTATATGGATTTTTAGCAGTGGGATCTTTTTCTTCTCCCTGTTTGGTATTCAGGTGTATATTCGAGAATTGGCTTGGTTCTGTCTCTGCGAGACTCTCCACGCCAGCCTATATACGTATTTTGAGTTTGTGCTGCACTTTCTGTAGGTTTGCAACAGTTCAGTAAGATTATTAATGTCCATTTCATTGATGCAATTGCCACTTCAGGGGTTTAGTCCAGGAGCTTCTCTGTTTTGCTGAGGTGGTCTCCTCATCCAGCATGATGTATTCAGGCAGTCTGTTCAGCAATCTTGTGTGGTGTGAGAAGCCAGTAATATTTGGAACGGCTTCTTCTATGTGGATGGGGAAGGAGGGGAGGGGAGGAGGTTTGCAAAAGGCTTAATAAACACATAGTCTTCTGGTACAGTATCATGCACAGGATCAATGAACTCTCAGGTCTTCATTCCAATAACCCATCTCCCAGTTTCTGCATGACGTTACATAACTGGTTAACACTTAATTTCTTCTGGCAGATGCTCTCACTTGCACTATATAGGGTTTCGTTAGTCTGACAGGCGTGTGCTTTGGGCCAACTCATGAAGGTATTGTCCAGTACTAATGAGTTCTTAAAGAAAACCCACAAAACTACATTCCACCCCTCACTTCTCTAAATCACATATTTAAGAATTATCATTGAATTCCCCATTCATCATATATATTAACACATAACCGAATATAGCTTTAATTCCCATATAGAAGAAAAACAAGAAAAACTAGAACTTCACCACAGCCTCAGATAGAAGTCAACAATTTACACACAATTTACTCTCTGACTTTCCCTACAGTTGCAATAGTAGTTCCCATGATCATTTAACCTTCTCACATTGTTGGGTACTTGTTTTGCCTGTGACGTCCTCCAGTCCTGGTCCTTACCTCAAGATCCTCTCTATTCACATTCCCTACCAAAAGACTGTAGTTATTTGCACTGGGCTGGACACCAGGGACTCATTAGAGCCAATCTCTCACTTCCGCCATGAGCTGTTGAGGAGAGAAGACATAATGAAGGGCCCCATGAGTTGAAATATGGTCCCTAAGAGATTATTTGCTGATCACTGTCACAGGCAAAACAAATGGGTTATTAACAAAATTAGAGCTTAAGTGTATGAAAACTTGACAACTTGCCCCCCCACCCCTTCTCCCATATTCAATTTCTTTACTCCCAGCAGTGCAGGGAGACAGGGAATGGGGGTTACAGTCAGCTGTTGTTTCCTGCTGTTGCTTAGAGAGAGAAAGAGAGAGAGAGAGAGAGGTCTTCCCCTGGGTCCTGTGGGAGAAAAGTTCCTCCAGGAGAGTCTTGCTCCAGCGCGGGCTCCTCCCCCACAGGCCACAGGTCCCTGCCAGGACCTTACTCCAACATGGGCTTCCCCACAGAGTCACAGGCTCCCTTCAGCATCCCCCTGCTCCAGCGTGAGATCCTCCACAGGCTGCAGGTGGATCTCTGTACTCCTATGATCCCCCAAGGGCTGCATGGTGGGGGAGGGAAAGCTCACCTCACCATGGTCCTCACTACAGTCTATGGGTGGATCTCAGTTCCAACACCAGGAACACCTCCTCTCCCTTTCCCATTCACGGACCTCCCACCCCAGGTTAGTTAAAGCTGCTTTCCCAGCACCGGTGGCCCTGTGTGGGGCTTCCCAGTTGTGCCCTGCCCCATCCCGAGTGGTGTCACTACAGCAGCAGGAATATCCGGCGGCGGCGGCAGGACTCAAGTGACAGCAGTGGAAAACCCTGAGCGAAATTGGAGGGAAGCTCTTCTAGCTCACAGCATTCCTGCTGCCTAGCAACAGCACTGGCCAAAATGGCCACTGCGCAGGCACAGAAATGCGTGCGCCAGTGAGGATGGATGCATCACCAGGGCAGGGCGGGGGCAGCAGCCAAATTCCAAGAAAAACTGAGCAGAGTTCTGAAAAAAATGGCGAAGCATTGCTTAGCAGCTGTGACGAAAATTCCCGAGTGGGACGTAGGGCAGATTGGCCCGCAGTGGCACAGTTGCCCAGCGGCCGGTGCTGAGGTCACTACCCGTGGGCTGCTCTGATGGAGCCACAGTTGCCCATGACAGTGGAACGGCATGAGCTAGACCGGCATCAGCTCCACCTGGCAGCCACTTTGCCAAACACCAAAGTGGCAACCACCACAGGGACTCAGTTTCCCAAACTATTCCAGGGGTGGAAGCCTTCTCCCAGTGGCACCCATTCCCTGCTGACCTGGTTTCTTGGTGCACTCTTGGTGGAAGCAGAAGGGTGACCTGACGTGGCCTCGCCACACTCCACTTTGATGTGTGGGGCCAGAGCGGGACTGGAGTCTCCACTCCCCTCCCTCACTCCTGCCTAAGGGTGGGACACCGTTTCTCTGGGCAGAACTCTGCAAAACTCTGGGCAACTGCTGGAGTCACCAGACCTCCCCTGTTTCCCAAACAAGGAAGGGGAAATGGGCCCTCTCACACACACATACAACAGCCATGCAGCCCAGTCCACGAGCCTGCTGGCACCAGCGGCTCTGCCTCACCTCCGGGAATGTGGGGGGCGTACGGGCTTGCCCCACCCTGCCCTGCCACCCCACACAGCCACCATTTCTGCCCCCTACTGTGGGTACAGAGTCACCCTGGGGCCCTCCTGGGCCCTGTTGAAACCACAGCCAAGTAAACAAATAGCGTCTCTATTGTTACACACACATGTGGTCACTCTTGCCCAGTACCACGAAACAAACAAGGCAGTGTCATGGGGAATTTGGAGTGCCTGACTACCCCAATCTCCGTCCGACCAAAAACTGTACCACCTGTGTTCTAATCTCAAAAGATATCTTACGTAATTCCCTGAAACTGGATCCCTCACATTCCAAGGCTGCCACACTGCTCTGGAGTTCAACAACTGATCCCTGAGATAATGACAGACCCTCCCTTGCTCCTGCAAAGTATTATAGCGGCTAAGAAAGCACCTGTTTATCCTCGACTCCACAAATTTTAGTTGCCCCTCAACAGAGTGATTGTGCTAGAGTTCAGGTCTGGGTCCTGCTGTCCTCTAAAGTTCCACCACTTTGCTATCAAAAACAAATAGAATAGAAAGGCTTTAAAGCCCAGTACCATAATTTCCACCACCACCGAGAAAAACACTGAGAACAATACCATATATATTTCAAACTTTGTGCATGGTTTCCCCACCAACTTCTGAGAGCTCTCAACCCAGTTTCCACTGACCCATCAGTAGGGGTACCCCCACAGGTAGAGCAAAAGCTTTTTTGCTGCACGCAGAGCGTCCACTGTGATTTACTAGCTACCCCTCCACATATCTGGTTCCGCTGTCCAGTGTTCTTGTCTGGTCCCCATGGAGCCTGGAGGGTGAGGGGAAATCCTTCTGAGAAATCCTCGGGAGTGCCCTGGATCCCCCCCATCCCAGTTGCCTCCCAGGGAGGCCAAAGAAGTCCCATCTGGGGTGCCAAAATTGATGTGCAGAAACCAATCTCACAACTTAGGCTTTGTTAAGAGAAGGTATGTTTATTCTGCGCAGGGAGCTAGGTTGCTGTTACATTCAAAAAACCCACTCCCAGAGCCATGCAGGACGAGAGATTATATACCCCCTCCCCAGCAGTAGGCATTCGACGTTGTTTGATTGGCTCCCGGGTTCGAGGTTCCTCCCCATTCTCCGCCCCACCACGGGGACCCAGATACCCCTCCTACTGAGTAGCAACTCTGTCTCTAATACATTTTCTTTTGCAAAATTCTGCTCAGACCTCCATGAAAGCTCATACACAACTTTTAAGGCTTAGCAATAAATAATTTGGAACTTCAAGATCAAAAGATTATCATGTTTGCTGATTGCCATCTTAGAAAACTGTGAAAAAAACCCTGCTTTCCATTATGACCAGGTGAATTCTTTGCCAGACTGGTCAATAAAAGAATATATATCCCTTGAAGGTAAACAAATGTAATGTACTCTGAGTTTGTATACTTAAGGCTAGCTCTAGACCAACTATAACTATCTATCGTTTGCGTTTCTGTGTTTCTCTGTCTCTTTCTCACCCCCAGGAATGCATTGCCCTCATGGAAGTTTCCATTTACAATGCTGTAAATCCAAGTAACTCCATTCAAGCTGCTTGTCAAATCTCTTTCTTTAAGTCAAATTGTTATGACTGACATTAGCTTTGTAACTAAGCTACAGTTGAACTATTGCTTCTAAAAAGAAAGAGGTGGTTAGCATGAGGGATTCATAATTTTATGTATTTTCCAGGTGCCTGAGACCTGGTTTTTAAGAAAAGAATACCAATCTCTGAAACATTAAATGTGAACCTTCAACCTTTTAACATACTGTAAAACATTTATTCATAATAAAGAATAGTGCATGTCTTGTGGCTCAGTTAAACTAATATGCAAACATTGAAAAGTCAAAAGCCTAAAATCGCATATCTTTCCTAAATGCTAGTGAAGATTTGTCAAAGGACTGACATGCAGTTAGTATGATGATGGCAAAACATATTTATATGGCTTAGTTGAAAAGTGAGTCAAAAACATCACTTGTTTTGTATCACATATAAAGCATATATTTGTGATGCACAGAGGTTATAACATGAACTAAAATCAAGTATCAGAATAAAACCACTGTATTTTCTGGATAACACTAAATCATATGCACTGAGCCTCAGTACAGTTTGACTGGGGGACTCTAAGATACAATCCATCAGCTCTGCTAGGGCAAATTCTGCGTGAGTACAAACTGTAAATTAAAGGTAATAATTCTAAAATGTTTGGGGTTTTTCTCTTTGTTTAGGGAAGTTTGAGGTGTGTGGTTTTTTTGCATTTGGCTTTTTCACCTCTTTATGCGTAGTTTGGTGTGAAATCAGTGTGGGAATGTAAGGTAAGGAGTTTTCAGAATTTAGGACTGAAGAGGTAAAAGGAAAACTATTTTCATTATTTAATTGTCTCTAATTGGGAATAAGTACTCTGAAATCTGTGGAACAGCATCCAGATGACACCATAATCCAGAATTTGTTTTTTCAGAGGGCTACTCTGATAATCAGTGGCATAAAACTTGTTTTTCCAGTAATTGTGTGTAATACTTCACTGGTAATTATTGAATGTGGAGGATTTAGTACACTAATTGTGCTTTTAGACTTTTCAATTTACTTCAGGTTTTACATTTGAGGGGTTTTGTCCAAACACACATGAGAAATTTGCACATTACTCTAATTTATTTCTGACAGCTTAGAAAGAATATTAATTCTTTTATACTGCATTTTTATTAATTGTATATTGTATATCAACAAGTCTTTTTAAAATTCTAACATTTAGCATAATTTGATTTCAAAACGCATTACAGAAATAAAACACAACTACACAGTAATTGCAGTTGTGTGCTTCAATTCTTCTGCCACATCAAATAATTTCAAGATTAGTCTATTAAAGATGGTTGCCTCTGAAGTATCTGATTGTATATCATTTAAGGAACTTCCACTTTCACACCGAGTATGTATCTGATCATATATACAGTTTTCATACAATCTCATGCAATCTGCCTAAAGCAAAAATATTTCAGTGAATCAGTATTGAAGTTTAAATACTTTTGTTCCCATTTTATGAGCAATTCCAATCATACGAAGAACTAGGTGGCTCTTCCCAATATCATCACGCATAGACCTACCAAAACCCCCTCTTATTAATAGACCACTAAATGTAAAACAGTTTTTAGACGAAGAGACAAGCCAAAGCAAAAAAAGTGAGACCATAAGCACTAGAAAACAATTTTTTTAATTTATTTTTGCTTAAATAAGTTTTTAAGGTCATTAAAATACTGGTAAAAAAATATTCTTCGACCCATTGTGTTAATACATTCATTATCCACCACCATTCTCTGCTATTTATTCCAAATATATTTAGAAAAGATCAGAAACTAGGGTCCTTTAACAACCTGTTTGTGCAAAAACGTATTCCTTTTGAAAAACGCAATATCTTTTTGATGTGAATATTACCTGCAATATTTTTCTTTGGGTGCTGAGAACTCACAGAGCAACGTATTCAACATAAAAACCCGATTGCCTAAGAGCATCCTCCACCGTGGCATTAGTATTTTTGATATGTTGTCTATTCATCTATTTTCTGACTCTATTATGCTATGATTTCCCACTAGAAATATACTTAAGGATGAGAGTCTGCCCTTTTGTTTGCATTGTGCTGTTCTGACTGTACCGTGCAGAAGCATCATTTCATAGGCACTTACTGAAATGTAGGCAAAGCAGGTAAGGTAGAGTGCAAGTCTTCCCTTGACTGCTGTATGACCTTGTCAATATGTTGCTCTCCAGGCAGGACATACAAGACACCTACAGAAGACCTGAGGAGGAGCCACAGCAGTTTGTCTGCTCCAGATAAAAATAAAACCAACTGCAGCTATACCACCCTTTGTGAAGTGCTGCTGACTGTTCTGCAGCCAGGCTGAGGATTCAGCAGTAAGATTAAAAAACTATCATTCTCTGTCATTATGGAATAATTTACTTTTTCTGCTGCTCTTATATATATATATTGTACAAGGACAGCATGGCACGATGGTCGCTTGTCCATAAGATCCTGCCTCACTGCAAGTACTCACACATATTTCAGAGGACCAGTTCTAAACTGGCCCCCCAAAATAAAGATGCGGAGGCAGGCAAAACAAGCTTGCTGGGGATCATGGTGTTCCTTCAGAAGTGCAGCATGGTTAACTTCACAAAAGGTTAATTTATGGTCTGAAACTTACCAGTATTATGTCAATAAATTCATAACGTTTTAAATGAGGTCTCTTTTCTATTTCAAGTAGACTCCTGTCTATTGCCTTTTTCTTTAGAGACTAAGGTAGAAATCAGGGATAAACCTGTGGTTTTCAAGGCAAATTCATGTAGCTGCAGTATTTATTTTTTTAATGTATAATCCGTGTTTCTAGAGCAAAGTGTTACAACCCTGCATTTCACACACACACAAAAAAAAATTATCAGAGAAAGACCAAAACAGCAATGTAGCCAGATGTTTTGTCAGCCCAGCATACCTTCACAAAACAGCTGTCTGTTCTGCCAAAAGGAACCCCAGCTTTGTTTCCTTTTGTCACCCAACTAAGCAACTCACCACAGCAATTGTCATTTGCTAATTAGTTTGAGTTACATGATCATAGCTGAGATTTTGGCAGCCTGTTCTGGAACAGATTAATTAAAGATAATCAATTATGACCAGGTGGAATTTCTGAGAGATGATTTTTTTTTTATTGTTGTTTGACAATATATGTGAAGTCTTCCATTAGATAAATGCAGTTAATGAGCTGACCCTGCCATCTGCTGTCATTTCTGCTACTGTTTCCACAGTTTAGTGCTTGCTCAGAGTCTCCCAGGTCACTACCTCTCCTTCAGCTCAGTGTGGAATACAAAACTCTCTAATGAGCCTACGCAGTGTTGAAGACTTGTCATTCAAGCTGTGCCTGGTTACATGTAGGACAACTGCTGAAAGCTTCACTTGCAAGATGGGCTGGTGATATCTTCAGTAAAAAATAGCATTGAACCAGGGAAGTCTGACTGAGAGAATTTGCAAAATCCACTAGATTTCCCAGTTTTCAAGATAAATAAGTGTACTGTTGGTGAGAACGATAAATAGCAATTTTGTCTTACAATTTGATATTTTAATTGGTTTTGTGTTCTTTACAGCACTGCAGCTCATTGCAGGTAAGATCACAGTGCAATACCATGACAGCTAGTTGTGATACTCAACACATCACAAATACGTCACAGCTTCAGCAGTAAGGATACCAGAGAGAGGGCAGCATTCTATGATGCCCATCTGAATCCATACCTCACCACATCCAAAGCACATACAGAAGCATACTTCCCACAGAAAGATGGAGCTCACCCATTTTTTGTCCTTGTGCATGGGGCCAGCAGTGAGCTGAACTTTACCCTTTGAAGGTGTGGGATCAAGAGCTGTCTAAAGAACACAGATGTTCTTCTCTGAACACAGAGTCATAAAATGGCCTGGATTGGAAGGGACCTTTATCATCTGGTTCCAACATCCCTGCCATGGCAGGGATGCTTTTCACTAGAGCAGGTTGCTCAGAGCCCCATCCAGCCTGATCTTGAATACTTCCAGGGATGGGGCATCCACAGTTTCTCTGGGCAACCTATTCCAGCACCTCACAACACTCAGAGTGAAGAATTTCTTCCTAACATCTAATTTGAACCTACTCTTTTTCAGTTTGAAGCCATTACTCCTTGTCCATGAGCACCTCTGAGCTAAAATATCACATAGCACAGTCTTTTCTTATTTCTTCTGTACTATCCTGTCACAAGACTGAAGGAAAACAAACAAAATAATGGAAACCACTTTCTTTGGGTACAAGACAAATAACATTATTCAAATCTACATAGACACAAGAGAAAACCGCTCCCCAGCATTATCTCACATAGAGAGGAAAAACCCAGTAAAGCATGTGGTAAGAATCCAATACTTCTCAAAACTCAGCAAATATTCCAGAAGTCAAAATAGATCATTATGGCCTAAGAAATATCTCTCTCCTTCTCTTCTTCCTCCCCTATAGCCTATGTCTGCATATTCAAAGTAGCAGGTTATAACTTGCTTTGATTTTGCTTCTGTTTCCTTCTCATCATGCAATTCGGGTTTTACAGCTATAAAAAGTCCACTGGATGATAGCTGCAGGGGAATTGACAGGATGTGCTTCAGTTCTGAGACAGAACTTGGAGGGGGGACTGCAGTCAGAAAAGCTCTCCTCAGCAACAAAAAAAGCCTCTGTTCAGTGTGCACAGTCTTCCTTTACTGAACTTAATGGCCTGAGAAAAGCGCAGCACCATAATATTTGTTGCTTCATCTCCTAATGCACTAGCTGAAAAAAAAATCTGAGTTTATGGATGAATTCTGTTCCTTGTAAAGTGTTTTGTGGTCAGGGTTAGACAACTTTATTTTCTACAGGTAGGGCTAAATTTATTATGTACCAGCTGCTATCACCCAACTCTTCTTGGACATATGCCATTTCTAAAAATGTTATTATGAATTTTTGGACTCATTTTACTGTGTGCTTCATCACATCCTTGGATTTACCACAACACCATATTTGCAAAGGTGAACTGAATGACTCAAAAAGAAGTGTAAAAGTCAGGCTGCAGCAGACTCTGCTCCAGACAGCACACTTGCAGCAAGTCCTCCTCTTACAACAGATGGCAAAACAGAGACTGGCATGGAAGTTCAGAAGGGCAGCTGGCTCTTCAGAGTGTATTCAGAGTATAAGGATAAATCATGGCACAAGTTACATGCCTTGAATGTAAACTAGTCCAAAGACTGAGTAATGGTCTCTCGAGTCATCTTAGGCTTCAGTTGTAGATTTAGCATTTCTTCCTTCCCCCAATACCCCATTCTCAGCAGCCCTAAAATAAAAACAACAACACTGCCCACCCCCTCATCCCCCCCCAACTCCCCCGCCTCCTCTCCCAACCCTCTCCATGTGTCTATCTGGCATTATTTTCTCCATTAAAAGATCCGGAAACAAGGCAAAGCTTTTCCATTTATAGGGCATTCTGGGACTGAGCTTCAGCCTTTAGCAAAGACTGCAGGACATTACCTACACCCCATCTCCTGATTTTAGTAAATCAGCTTAGTTTCTTAGTCCTTGAGTTATCACTGTATCTTTGAA